>SDVV010032664.1:0-11396 GCA_016164225.1 Gammarus roeselii
AGTGGTCGCAGGCCTAGAGGTAGACCGAAGTTTGGGTGGATGGATGGTCTGAAGCAGGCGTTGGAAACGAGAGACATGAATGTGGAGGTGGCGAGAGAGCGTGCAATGAACGGGCGGGATGGTCGTGGGTGGGTGGGGGGGGGGGGGGGGGGGGGGGGGGGGGGGGGGGGGGGGGGGGGGGGGGGGGGGGGGGGGGGGGGGGGGGGGGGGGGGCGGCCCGGCCTTCATGACGCGGCGAGGGTAAACCAGTGAAAATTGTCGGGCCCTGCTGCCGACGTCGGCTCCTCTGACTGCACTTGGGACTCAGACCCAGAGTGTAAGTTGAGGGACTACCGGCCGGACCCTTTATCACAAAAGGGCCAAATTGTGTGAGTTTGAGCGTACGAGGGTGTGAGGTGCGCCTTGCCATCGGCCACCCCCCTTTCTGGGGGATACGGCCTAGTGTCTGTATCTGTGTATCTGTATCTGTCTAGGAATATGAGCCTAAAACCTCCTCAAATTATAAACAACTAGACATACTATTAAAAAAAAAGGTGTAAAGCAATAGGTCTGGTAGAAAGGCCTGCGAGACGCTTTATTTGGCATTTAGGTGTTGAAGTTTATTTGTGTGCAGTTGCACAAATGGCAAAAAATACAGTTAAGGACATGTGCAGTAGTAGTAGTAGTTGTTGCTTCACTTTTCCACTGGAGTCCCAACGCGAAGTTAATGTAGACTCTCCCGCACGGCAACTGAAGAGTGGCAAAATAGGTGCAACGTAGATTACGAGCAGGTTCAACGCAGATTCAGAGTAGCTACAACATAGATATAGAATAAGTCCGACACAGACAGAGTAGATCTAACACAGATACAAAGTAGGTCCAACGTAGATACAGAGTAGGTGGAACGCATAGTTACCGAGTAGGTTCGACATAGGCACAGAGCAGATTCAACGCAGATACCGAGTACGTCTCTGCGCTAACAATTTTTTCATTTTTCACTCAAGCATTTTTTTCATTCAAGAAAGGTAATTGTTGGAGTGGGGTGGCAGAGATGTCTCGGGTCACAAAAGAGCCCGACGAATCCCGGAAGGTCCCCCAGGTCCCCCAGGTCCCCCGAGCTCCCCGGGTCCCCTCGTCTTAGCTCATCTCGGCTTGTCTCGAATCACCTCGGACAGTCTCGGCTCGTCGCGCGACCAACTCGACTCGCCTCAACATGTTTCGACTGATCTCGACGCACCTCTACCTGCCTCGACGCAACCCTCGCCCTCTGCGCCAGTAATCTGTGGACTGCAATAGTCAACTGTTCTACTCGAGCATTTCACATAAATACATTTGTATGTCTAACACAGATAAAAATTAGGTTCAACTTGAATACAGAGTAGGTTTAACGCTTGGTTACCGAGTAGGTTCTACGTAGACACAGACGATGTTCAACGCAGATACCGAGTAGGTCTCTGCGCTAACAAATTTTTTTCCCCTCAAGTATCCCGGGGTTGGAGTGGGGTGGCAGGTGTCTCGGATCCCAAAAGACTCCGACGAATCTCGGAAGGTCCCCCGGGTCCCCCGTGCTCCCGGGTCCCCTCGTCTTAGCTCATCTTGGCTCGTCTCGAATCACCTCGGACAGTCTCGGCTCGTCGCACGGCCAACTCGACTCGCCTCAACATGTTCGACTGCTCTCTACGAACCTCGACGCGACCCTTGCCCTCTGCGCCAGTAATCAGTGGACTGCAATGGTCAACTGTTCTACTCAAGCATTTCACATACATACATACATTTTTCTGTGTATGGGTTTTACAGCGCAGGGAGGGGGAGCCAGGGGTGCCAGGGTTCAGAGGGGCCTCAAACAAATTTATCAAGGGGGTCTCTAAGGGTCCTAAGGGAGTCCCAAAGGGCCCCGGAAGGGTCCAAGTGAATCCCCCCAAATCCTCCTAGTCTTCCGAGTTCCCCGGGTTCCCGAAACCCTCGGGTCCCTCAAGTCCTCCAGGCTCCGCGAGCACCCCCGCCACTCCCGAGTCACCTAGTCTCAGCCAGCCTCGGTTCGTTTCGACTCCTCGCCCCACCAGTCGGCTTTTCTCCACCCGCCTCAGCCTGCCTCGACTCGCCTCGTCCCCTCCACGTACAGTGCCGTTCAAGACTTCAGCTCTCTGAGATCAGATCAACGTAAACATTATTTCACCATTTAGCTATCGGAAACGCCTAGCTGTGCTCGGGCATTTATTAGGCGCCCAGGGAGAGCGCAAATGCTCCCACCGTAGGTAGGACTAGACCAACTAACACACCGCATAGTTCACCTAGGGCCCCTGCGGGCATCTAACGATACATAATATTATAATCAATACAAAATAGATCACCATGAGAAACGGGCAGAGAAAAATAATAGAGCCCAAGCAAGAAGAAACAATTAAATAGTAAAATAAAGTGTTAATGATTTATGAAATGAATCATCATCCATCCACCCCAAGGAATATAAGTCTAAAACTTCCTCAAATTATAAATGACGAGACATACTACTAAAAAAAAGTGTGTAAAACAATAGGTCTGGTAGGAAGGCCTGTGAGACGCTATAATTGGCATTTAGGTGTTGATGTTTATTTGTATGCAGTTCAACTAAGGGCAAACAATACAGTAAAAGACATGTGCAATATTCCCTGAACCCTCACAGCACATCAATACTAATAAGGACAACCGTGACGTCTATCATTACCCTATCCCTAAGCAAGAACGTATCATCCTCCACAGCTTTACTCTCACCCGCTACAAGCTTCCATTCTCCAACATCATCCAACACTTTACCTTGCAAGTTGTAGTCTTCACAGTCTCACACGGTCTCACACGGTCTAACTCGGTAACATAAGTCATACGCTCTGTCTGAGCTTGCTCGACAGTAGCTACATTGTGATTAAAACCGATGAAAAAGACAAATGAAAAGGTGCATTTACGGAACCCACCATGCAGTGGTTTCTAATCTGTTGTCCAGACCATTAGCCGTGTTCTCATTAAGACTTACCTGTCGCTTTCATCACCGCTGTCGCTGCTTGTATCATCGAGCTTATTAGCAGAGGCCCCGAAATTTCTATATGTCCACTCCTCTTCCGAAAGATAATTTTCATCATCATTTCCTTGTTCTACCAGCGAGTTTTCAAACATCACCCTCTCAGGAAGTTTGAACATGTGTTCTCCAAGCACCGCTCCTCCGCTCAGTTTAGAGAGCACATGTTGGTTGGAGGGGGTGAATGTCTCCATAGCTGTGTCCCCTTTGGGGCCGTCAGTCGCCGCCTGCAGTTGGGAATACAGCGATGCCATCACCACACTTCATAAGACCCACTACTGTGCTTTGATTTGATTAGAGCCTCATACCCACCGGAGCCTCAACGTGAGTCACAATAGGCTCCCCCGTAGGGCGCGACTGTCGTTGATTCAGGTAAGTTCGCACGGCCTCGCGTGCAAAATATTAGTCATGTCAAGATGGAGTCGGTACATATTTCAATTGTGGCATATTCGCGTACTAGCGCGTACGAGAGAGTAAAGAGTTAAGACGCATCTTCGTAAAATGTGTTATTTCTGTGCGTAATGGGGTGGAGAGACTACCTCACTTGCACTGGTGTTTGGGGTTTAGACACTACTGTGCTGCTAAGGGAGGGGCATACCGAGGCAACCGAGAAGGGTGCAGCGCAAAGCAGAAGAGAAGGGTGCACTGCAAAACCACTGACAAAATGAACTGCCTGGGATTGATGTCTCATGGGAACAATGAGGGAGGAAAAAAAACTTCCAACACACCATAGCCTTCGGCGAATGGTGCACTCCCTACTACATGTAGATATGATGTAAATAACTTGACAATTATTAAGAAAGTAATGTTGTCAGGCCTGATTGAGAGGTGATTAATAAGTGGAAGATTCAATACAGCAAAACCAGGAAAGTATATATTATGTATTCTATACATATGTTATATTCGTTACCACTGCAGCCGAGGGGAATCAACAGGAAGTCATAATTGAAACAGAATCGGTTTGAATGACGACTTTGAAAGTTGTGATCCTGAACCTCTCTTGTTCATTATTAAATAATTTCTTTCCACCGTCTAACAGTGGTTTTTCAATTCTTAAATATTACACTTTGCTTTCACTAACAATTGCATAATTGGAATCAACGAAGCCAAAGCCCAACTTGATTCGTCTCAGCTCATCTCATGGAAGTATAATAACTAGTATACTTCCTTGGCTCATCTCTAGTGGGCCGCCGGTTTGTACTTTAGAGAACCAAATATTGTCTAGAATATAATCATAAATGGTCTTGCAGACAACGTCTATTTTGAGGTAAGAAGTACGAATTGATGGGGTTGGGAAAATCACGAATTTATGACAGAGAAAACATACCAACAATAACGTTGGGAGACTGATGTAAATGAGTAGTGATTACATAATTGGAAAAACTGCAATCCGTAACCAAGATACGATCTCGCGTCGCATGAATACGAGTCCAGAAAGTTACCCACTAGGCTATCCAGCACAACAAAAGTTGTGATTCAAGCTTTCGTGGATACTGTTCTGTTTAGGTTAGACTACCATTTCCTCCGTCCACTGTATATAGCACGATACCGTGCTTGTGCTATATACAGTGGGCGGAGGAAATGGTAGTGTAACCTAAACAGTACAATGTGCACGAAAGCTTGAATCACAACTTTTGCTGTGCTGGATGGCCTAGTGGGTAACGTTCTGGACTCGTATTCTTGAGACGCGAGATCGTATCTCATGGGCGTCCCAAAGGGCCCCGGAAGGGTCCATGTGGGTCCCTAAAATTCTCCTAGTCTCCCGGGTTCCCGCAACCTCTGGGTCCCTCGAGTCCCGTGGGTCTCACGAGTACCCCCCATTCCCGGGTCACCTAGTCTCAACCAGCCTCGGTTCGTCTCGACTCGTCGCCTCGCCAGTTGACTCGTCTCAACTCGCCTCAAACCGCCTCGACTCGCCTTGTCCCCTCCACGCACAGTGCCATTCAAGACTTACACTCTCTAAGATCGACAGCAACATTAATTCACCTTTTTATTTAGGCGCCCGGGAGAGTGCACATTCTCCCACCGTAGGTTGGACTGGACTAACTAACACACCGCATAGTCCACCTAGGGCCCTGCGGGCGTCTAACGATACATAATTATACAAATAATCCAAAATTAATCACCAGGGGGAAAGGTCACAGATAAATAATAGAACCCCCGAATCTAATTATAGTTATTACGAATCGTTCTGCTGTCGACGATACATCAGGAAAATAGAACTCAAGCAGACGGTCCATTTATCCCTCCGGTCCTCTCTTTACCAGTCCAAGATGGTTTATGTTAAGTTAAAGTGTGGCATTTGCCACCAATCGTACGCCTCCGAACTAATGTTTGGCGATAGTTCTAGCTCTGCTTGAAATTTGTGCAAGAGTCCCTCATACGGGGAGTGCAAAACAGCTCACTGTAAACATTGTCAACTGGCAGAGGACATCAAACGACTGAAAGCACAATGCAGTCATTCCTCCAATGACTCCTCCTATACAGAGACAGTCACGGTGGGTACTCGGTTGCTAGCTGTTGAATTACAATTGGAAACATGCCGAAACCTTTTTCACGAATTTAAAGATATGAAAAGCAGTGAATTAGCAGCAGTCGAAGAAACTGCCGAGTGAAAGAACTTCAAGTCACCTAAACCCTGAATTGGCCAAGAAGCTTATAGCTTTAAACGCAGAGTCAAACGACGTCATCAAATAGACAGAAAACTCGGTTAATGATAGCGAGGTATTGTACATAACTGTAGCAAGTAAGAGGTAGCCACGCTGTGGCAATGCATCACACGTTAGGCCACTATATCACCAAATCAATCCGGGAAACGATGATCAACCCAAGGTAGTACAACTTTAATATAATCGCTAACAAGGCTTGCATGAACTCGTATGGACTATATACCCTCGAAAACATCCTTAAAAACATCAGCGCTGGTCTCGTCACTGAAAACCAGTCAAAAAACTTACTCTATATCCTGCCCACAACTCCGCCAGTAGTGCCTGATAAAATGAAGCAATGACCTTCACCCGTGCCAACACTAGATACACAACGCACACAAGAGACAAGGGCCCATCGAAACAATACCGCAGGTCCTAGCCAATACGTTCGTAACATTAACCCAGAGTTATAAGCAGTAGTCGCTGCATCGCGAGTACAATCCGTGTAACCGAAAACTTAAGTTTTGGCTCAGACACAACGCTTCAAAGTAGAAGCAGGACAAATCAAGAAAATCCAGTTAATGTGACTAACGGTACTCTCAGATATTTCTATGTGAACGCTCGAAGTCTTCGAGAAAGAATCGAATAAATAGGTATCCATGCAATGAATGAAAATATTGGCACAAGGGCAATCACTTATTTGTGTATGAAATTGAGCACCAGACAATATTTAGGCGAATTTACACTCCCCGGTTACTCACAAATTCCCGAAGATAGACAAGCCCGCGAGGGTGGAAGAGTGTTGTTCCTCATCAAAAACAATCTGCAGATATTAGAAGTCACTATTCCAAACAGCAGTCACGACTTGGTATCAGTCCAAGTAGTCGGTAAACATGCACAATGTCAAATCACACTTGTCTATCGTCCCCTAAAAAGTAAGGTTTACAACACCCTCATCGATGTCGTCACAACACAAGAGTTGAGCTTGTAGACTTTAATATCCCTCACATTGATTGGGAAAAAGATGTATGCACTGCCACCGGCCAACGTCTGATTGATTCCGCGGACGATAAGTTCATGACCCAAATGATGAAGACACCTACAAGCGACAGCAATATTCTTGGTCTTTTATTTAGTGCAAGCGACCATCTCGTCACGAACGTTGATGTGGAAGAACCACACTGAACTAGCGATTTGAAAGCGTCAATATACTACGATAAAGGCTCTAACTCCAGATTATCCAATGTTGATGGCTTAAGAGTCAATAATGACGACAGCTCATTTAACCCTCGGATACGACGTCAACGAATCGTTTGCCAATTTTCTGACTAGACGTAAAAATTTTGAACACGAGCATAAAGCGGAAGAGCTCTACAGAAGTTCCTAAAAAGAGAAAATATAAATTATGAAAATGAAATTGCGGCAAATGCCAAAACTAATCCGAAACAATTTTTCAGTTACATTTCGAGAAAAAAAAAACAAAATCTGTAATAGGTCCTCTTGAGAACGATAGTGGTGAGCTAGAAACCGACGACACTAACATGAGTCTTACTAATCCAATATGTATGTTCTGTATTTACTAAAGAGAATCCAGATAATCCTAGTTCCCAGGATATCACCGTGGAAAGACAAATTGAAGCCCTCAGCTCAGCAAACTTCTCCTCTGACGAAATTATCAAATATATTGCTAAATTAAAAATTCCAGAATATCCAGGTCCAGTCCAAATTCATCCCAGAATTCTGTAAGAGACCATGATCAAAATCGCCGAACGATTATCAAACATTTTCAACCAATCTCTCGCAAACGGCACTCGCCACTCTCAATAGAAAGAGGCCAACGTCACTGCATTAAAAAAAAAAGTGTCCCGGCAATTACCGACCAATTAGTCTCACCTCAGTCATTGGCAAATTGTTGGAAAGTTTGATAACGAATTGAATGACAATTAAAAATAAATCAAAAAAATTGATCGTCGGCTCTCAGCATGGCTTCAGACAAAATCGCTCATGTCTTTCAAACCTGTTTTTATTCAATAATATAATTGAAATTCACGACAAAATCTCCTATCGGCATTTTTTACCTTGACTTGCAAAATGCCTTTGATAAAGTCCCCCACAAGGGCTTAGTTAGTAAATTGCACAGCATCTGTATTCGAGGCGAGCCCAATAACTGGATAAAATGTTCGCTCACGGACAGACGGCAGCGAGTTGTACTTAACGGAGCTTCCTCCCCATGGGGTTATGTTACAAGCGGCGTGTCTCAAGGATCAGTGTCAGGTCCAGTTCGCTCTATAATATTCATTCACGATCTCTATAGCAACGAACTCTCTAATATTAGCAAGTTTGCAAACGATACTAAGGCAGGAGGAAAAGTGCAAACCAAACTAGAGTGTCTGCAGATCTAATTCGACTTGAACAAAATTGACGATTGGTCAGAAAAGTAGCAAATGAAATTAGAGTAGAAAAACGTCAAAAATCATCATTAGTTACTAATAATGACACATAAATCTTCCTCTTCGGGGACAGGAATCGGTTTCTATCCAGACATTGAATATTCGTGCTTGAGGTTATGAGGACCTATATGCATAACTTAACGTTTGTCTATACTAAATTTTATTTGCTACTTTTCTGACCAATCGAGAATTTTGTTCAAGTCTAATTAGATCTACAGTCACTGTAGCCTGGATTTCCCCTTTTCTCCTGCTTTAGTACAGTTTGCAAACTTGCTAATGTTAGAGAGTTCGTTGCTATCGAGATCGTTAATGAAGCGAACTGGACCACTCAAAAAGTAGCAAGCAATGTAACGATGCTGCCAAAATGACCAAAATGCGCAAGGTATGATATTCCGCTCTATCTCGTACAAAAAGACCGTATTCTAAAGTTATACAATGCATTAATTAGACCGTATCTCTAGTACTCTATTCAATTCTAGTCTCCATATCTTAGAAAAGGACTTCATTAAATTAGAGAAGGTTCAACATACAGCTAGCAAACTTATCCTTTCGCTGAGCAATAAATCGTACGAAGACAGGCTACGTAAACTCTATCTTTATTCACTCGAATAATAGAGAAGTGTCGAGTCAGAGGTGACATGATCGAGGGGTGGAAGATCATGAAGGGTAAGGAAAACTTCGACCGAGCGGGCCTTTTCACTCTAGATGAGAGCAGAGTGACTAGGAATAAGGGATACAAAAAGGCGATGGGAAGCATTTCCTACTCGACATCACGCTCAAGTTCTTATCGAAGAACGGAGTCGTGGCTCGATAAATTCTACATAATCGCTGTTAAATCTGTTAAATTGCTAAGCCATTCCCATTCTCGATGATCAAGAAACAGAAATAGCACATGAAACTCTCGTAGACGTCCTACTTCAGATCTAATCCTCTTGCCAAAAGGCCTGATGTTGTCTTCTTACACTTGTCTACATTTGTAGACTCATTGCGCGATGGGTATCTCATGAGCATATTGTTTCCACCAATTCTGTCAATGCGCTCCCAACCTTCAACAGAAAACAGTTGAAATATGATTGATGAAAATTTCAATAGATTCTCAATCCAAACCCATCCCAGCCCTGAACATGACGGTCACCATATGAAAATGAGCTGTAACACCCATATTTGCATATACGAAAGTGAGTAATCCAGTAGGGGTCGCAAATGATTGTAATGTTCATTTATGCAACGCACCAAATAGGAGCTTAATAAATTGTGGACATCGATTAACAGGCAATTAAAGAAAGCGCGTGTAACAGCCAACTGTGGATCGCTCTTGTAACAGCTTATTTATTACGGACAGCTCGTGTACCAGCTTATTTATTACGGACAGCTCGTGTACCAGCCTATTACGGACAGCTCGTGTAACAGCCTATTACGGACAGCTCGTGTAACAGCCTATTACGGACAGCTCGTGTAACAGCCTATTACGGACAGCTCGTGTAACAGCCTATTACGGACAGCTCGTGTAACAGCCTATTACGGACAGCTCGTGTAACAGCCTATTACGGACAGCTCGTGTAACAGCCTATTACGGACAGCTCGTGTAACAACCTATTACGGACAGCTCGTGTAACAACCTATTACGGACAGCTCGTGTAACAACCTATTACGGACAGCTCGTGTAACAGCAAATTGTGGACAAAGTATACATAGAAGCAATCAGCAAACAACATGCACCACATCAAATTGCAGACAGCGTGCAACAAATTGCACACAACCTGCGCCACATCAATTACTGACAGCACGCGACACAGCAATTACAAGCAGCACGCATTAATGCAATTACTGACAGCCGAACTACAGCATTGACTGACAGCATGCGCCACATCAATTAATGGTTGCGCACCCCAGATTAATTACCGACAGAATACTAAAGCAATTACAGAACAGCAAGCCCAATAACAAGTTCCTGACAGCACTCACCACAACAAGTTGCTTACAGCACGCACCACAACAAGTTGCTGGCAGCTCGCATACCAGCAATTACCTACTGCTTGCACCTCCGCAAGTTTTTAACAGCACACACACCCCAAAAAATAACTGACCACAGCAAGTTGCTGCCAGCAGGCCCCACAACGATTCCAGACAGCATGCACAGCAGCAAATAGCAGTCAGAACGCACCACACTAATTACTGACAGCACCCACCACAGCAAGTTGCTGACAGCAGGCCTTGCAGTTAGTTGCTGACGGCAGGCCCTGCAGTTAGTTGCTGACGGCAGGCACTGCAGTTAGTTGCTGACGGCAGGCCCTGCAGTTAGTTGCTGACGGCAGGCCCTGCAGTTAGTTGCTGACGGCAGGCCCTGCAGTTAGTTGCTGACGGCAGGCACTGCAGTTAGTTGCTGACAGCAGGCCCTGCAGTTAGTTACTGACGGCAGGCCCTGCAGTTAGTTGCTGACGGCAGGCCCTGCAGTTAGTTGCTGACGGCAGGCCCTGCAGTTAGTTGCTGACGGCAGGCCCTGCAGTTAGTTGCTGACGGCAGGCCCTGCAGTTAGTTGCTGACAGCAGGCCCTGCAGAAATAAGTTGAATAGAGTTCAGAGGACCAAAGTGTGGTAACCGAGTATTCAGACAGAGTAGTTTCAGTACAACGCCACTGCAGTACTCTGGAGCAGCATACCGTTAGCAGACGCGTCCGCGCTGCAGCGTCACGGAACATGGTTTGTTACCTTGCGATGAACACAAACGGTAAAGGAACGGTCCCCGACATAATTCAAGTAGTATGCTGCACAACATGATACCGTTAGCAAGCACCTCAAAACAAACACAGATAGCATGCATAGCAGCAAGTTACAGTTTGCGTGCATCGCAGCACCATCTAGATAGCATGCACCACAGCATGAACCAGATGGCATGCAACGCAACATGATACTGTTAGCATGCAACGCAACATGATACTGTTAGCATGCAACGCAACATGATACTGTTAGCATGCAACGCAACATGATACTGTTAGCATGCAACTTAACATGATACTGTTAGCATGCAACTTAACATGATACTGTCAGCATGCAACGCAACATGATACTGTTAGCATGCAACGCAACATGATACTGTTGGCATGCAACGCAACATGATACTGTTGGCATGCAACGCAACATGATACCGTTAGCATGCAACGCAACATGATACCGTTAGCATGCAACGCAACATGATACTGTTAGCATGCAACGCAACATGATACTGTTAGCATGCAACGCAACATGATACTGTTAGCATGCAACGCAACAT
>SDVV010032665.1:0-11396 GCA_016164225.1 Gammarus roeselii
CAATCATTACCAAGAGGCAAGGGGAAGTGAGAGGGGAGAGTGTCGCTCCAATCATTACCAAGCGGCAAGAGGAAGTGCGAGGGGAGAGTGTCGCTCCAATCATTACCAAGAGGCAAGGGGAAGTGAGATGGGAGTGTCACTTCTTTCATTACCAAGAGGCGAGGGGAAGTGCGAGGGGAGAGTGTCACTCCAATCATTACCAAGAGGCAAGGGGAAATGAGAGAGGAGAGTGTCGCTCCAATCATTACCAAGAGGCAAGGGGAAGTGAGAGGGGAGAGTGTCGCTCCAATCATTACCAAGCGGCAAGAGGAAGTGCGAGGGGAGAGTGTCGCTCCAATCATTACCAAGAGGCAAGGGGAAGTGAGATGGGAGTGTCACTTCTTTCATTACCAAGAGGCGAGGGGAAGTGCGAGGGGAGAGTGTCACTCCAATCATTACCAAGAGGCAAGGGGAAATGAGAGAGGAGAGTGTCGCTCCAATCATTACCAAGAGGCAAGGGGAAGTGAGAGGGGAAAGTGTCGCTCCAATCATTACCAAGCGGCAAGAGGAAGTGCGAGGGGAGAGTGTCGCTCCAGTCATTACCAAGAGGCAAAGGGAAGTGAGAGGGTAGAGTGTCGCTCCTATCATAACCAAGAAGCAAGGGGAAGTGAGAGGGGAGAGTGTCGCTCCAATCATTACCAAGAGGCAAGAGGAATTGAGTGGGGAGAGTGTCGCTCCAATCATTACCAAAGGGCACGAGAAATGGAGTGGGGAGAGTGTCGCTCCTATTATTACCAAGAGGAAGAGGGAAGTGAGAGAGGAGAGTGTCTCTCCAATCATTACCAAGCGGCAGGGGGAAGTGAGAGGGGAGAGTGTCGCTCCAATCATTACCAAGGAACTCGGGAAATTGAGTGGGGAGAGTGTCGCTCCAATCATTACCAAGGGGCAAGGGGAATTGAGTGGGGAGAGTGTCGCTGCATTCATTACAAAGAGTCAAGGGGAATTGAGATGGGATAGTGTCGCTCCAATCATTACCAAGGGGCAAGAGGAATAAAGTGGGGAAAGTGTCGCTCCAATCATTACCAAGAGTCAAGGGGAATTGAGATGGAAGAGTGTACCTCTAATCATTACCAAGAGGCGAGGGATTGTGAGAGGGGAGAGTGTCACTTGCACCGCACACCTTCCTCCCAAATTTATACACCCTCCTCAACTGCGCCTCCAGCTGGTGTACTCCCTCCTCCTCCTCTCCTCTTGTGCACACCCTCCCCTACTGCTCATTGTGCTGATATGCTCCCTCCTCCATTCTCATCCATTGTACACCCTCCTCTAACAAATTTCCACCCTTCTCCACCAAACTTCTAGTATGTATGCTCTCTTCTACCCCTTACCAATTTTTACACCGTTCTTCTCTGCACCTCCTGCTGAAATGCTCCCTCCAGCTTCTATCTCCCTTGCACGACCTCATTTACTGCTCCTCCCGTTGAAATGCTCCCTCCTATCCCCCTTCTCTCCCATGCACACCCTGCCACGCTCCTCATCACCTATGGCTTCTAATTACGCATCAGTGCCAATACTCTTCCGGACCCCAAACTGGAACTGTCAGTCTCTAATGGGTGCCCCCAGGGTGGTGGAAGGGGGTGGTAGTATGGGAGAAAGTGAGGGGGTCAGAATGGGTGACTCGGGGCTGTGGTCGCCGTCGGGATGAAATATTAAGCAGAACAACGCCTGAAGACGCCGGCAAGGCTCTGTCCTGTGGATACATAAAACAGACATAAATGGTCTGAGTGGGAGAGACATGGAGGGTGCTGATGAGAAAAGCAGGGAGCGGGCGGACGGCAGAGACATGGAGGTGGCTTGTGGGAGAATCATGGAGGATGCTGGTGAGTAAGACACGAGGGTGCTGGTGGGAGAAAAATGGAGGGTGCCGATGTACGAGACATGAAGAAGCTGGTGGGAGAGACATGGAAGAGACTAATGGGAGCGACATGGAAGGTGCAGGTGGGAGAGACATGGAAGGTACAGGTGGGAGTGACATGGAAGGTGCTGGTGGGAGAGACATGGAAGGTGCAGGTGGGAGAGACATGGAAGGTACAGGTGGGAGTGACGTGGAAGGTGCTGGTGGGAGAGACATGGAAGGTGCAGGTGAGCGTGACATGGAAGGGGCAGGTGAGAGTAACATGGAGGGTGCAGGTATGAGAGACATGGAAGGTGCAGGTATGAGAGACATGAAAGAAACTAATGGGAGCGAAATGGAAAGTACAGGTGGGAGTGACATGGAAGGTGCAGGTGGGAGTGACATGGAAGGTACAGGTGAGAGTGACATGGAAGGTGCAGGTGGAAGCGACATGGAAGGTGCAGGCGGGAGTGACATGGAAGGTGCAGGTGGGAGTGACATGGAAGGTGCAGATGGGAGTGACATGGAGGGTGCAGGTGGGAGTGACATGGAAGGTGCAGGTGGGAGTGACATGGAAGGTGCAGGTGGGAGTGACATGGAAGGTGCAGGTAGGAGTGACATGGAAGGTGCGGGTGGGAGTGACATGGAGGGTGCAGGTGGGAGTGACATGGAAGGTGCAGGTGAGAGTGACATGGAAGTTGCAGGTGGGAGTGACATGGAAGGTGCAGGTGGGAGTGACATGGAAGGTGCAGGTGGGAGTGACATGGAAGGTGCAGGTGGGAGTGGCATGGAAGGTGCAGGCGGGAGTGACATGGAAGGTGCAGGTGGGAGTGACATGGAAGGTGCAGGTGGGAGTGACATGGAGGGTGCTGGTTGGAGACGCACGGACGGTGCAGGTGGGAGTGACATGGAGGGTGCTGGTTAGAGAGGCACGGACGGTGCATGTAGGCAAGTTATCCACTACTGTTTCCTAACTCCATTCAACAGCCTCAGTCGTCCCTTGCGGCTAACAAACAAGTTAGCGCTAAGTTAGTTTGCTGAAATGGGCAAAATTAGCTCGCACGTACGAGTAAAGTTTATTTGTAGATATCGTTTACTTAGATTATCGTTAGAAGTGAGGGTAAAGTTAGTTTACAAGTGAACGTTAAGTCATCTTGCCATCGTTTAGGCAGAGGGTTACGATAATATGAAATGATTGCATATTGGATGTCGGCCTCAACGCTGTTCGCACGCTCACAACCATCATCAATACCGCAACCATCATTAACACTGCAACTATCATCAATACCGCTTCTATCAACAATACCGCAACCATCATCAATACCGCAACCATCATCAATACCGCAACCATCATTAACACTGCAACTATCATCAATACCGCTACTATCAACAATACCGCAACCATCATCAATACCGCAACCATCATTAACACTGCAACTATCATCAATACCGCTACTATCAACAATACCGCAACCATCATCAATACCGCAACCATCATTAACACTGCAACTATCATCAATACCGCTACTATCAACAATACCGCAACCATCATCAATACCGCAACCATCATTAACACTGCAACTATCATCAATACCGCTACTATCAACAATACCGCAACCATCATCAATACCGCAACCATCATTAACACTGCAACTATCATCAATACCGCTACTATCAACAATACCGCAACCATCATCAATACCGCAACCATCATTAACACTGCAACTATCATCAATACCGCTACTATCAACAATACCGCAACCATCATCAATACCGCAACCATCATTAACACTGCAACTATCATCAATACCGCTACTATCAACAATACCGCAACCATCATCAATACCGCAACTATCATCAGTACCGCAACCATAATCAATACCGCAACCATCATCAACACTGCAACTATCATCAATACCGCAACCATCATCAATACCGCAACTATCATCAAGACCGCAACTATCACCATGACCTCAACTATTATCAATACCGCAATACTCAAATCAAATTGCTTCCTAAAATGAATTTCATGACAATCATTCAAGCTGATATCATTTATTTGCAAAACGATTTGTTCTCTCGTCCTCATTTATCCAATAAAATAGAGCACATTTGAAATGTAAGTTGGCCTTGTGAATTATATTTTATCATTTTCTACTCTACATCTCAACGGTATCAGCTGTAAGAGCGTTCCTACCATCCTGCCATCCATCCTTATCTCAACGGTTTCAGCTGTTACACAGTTCCTACCATCCTGCCATTCATCCTTATCTCAGCGGTATCAGCTGTTACAGAGTTCCTACCATCCTGCCATCCATCCTTATCGCAACGGTAGCAGCTGTTACGGAGTTCCTACCATTATGCCATCCATCCTTATCTCAACGGTATCAGCTGTTACACTGTTCTACCATCCTGCCATCCATCCTTATCTCAACGGTATCAGCTGTTACACTGTTCCTACCATCCTGTCATCCGTCCTTATCTCAACGGTATCAGCTGTTACACTGCTCCTACCATCCAGCCATCCATCCTTATATCAACGGTATCAGCTGTGTTCCTACCATCCTGCCATCCGTCCTTATCTCAACAGTATAAGCTGTTACTCTGTTCCTACCATCCAGTCACCCATCTCGTACCTCTCAAGCGGTGCTCATGCTGCTCACCTCCGCAGGAGCGTTGACACGGGGGAGAGGGACGTTCCCGCCCCCAACCTGAGCTGGGTGGGATAGTCCCCTTAATAATTATTATATGTATAGCAACCATTTCTAATGTATTCTACTAAATTCATTCAGTTTTTTTCTGAATCTCGGAAACTGAAACAATGACGACTTGAATTTTTAGTTAGTTTGAAAATCATAAATACGACGTCTTCCCCAGGAGCGGAATAGTTTTAAAATGTTATCTCCTCCTACTGTTTCTAATCATCAAAACAAGCAACACATCCCTGAAAGCCTGTTCAGCAGTTGTATGCAGTATCATAACACGTAGCAAATTCCTGAAAGCTACTCGGTCGTAGTGTTATGAATCATTATTTTGGCTTTAACATATCTGCCACGACGGTCTAGACCCAACTTACATTCCCTTATAAGGGTTAATAAAATTTATCTTGGCATGTTCCCCCCTCTGGGTAAAATACATTGGCCGCCCCCAACACCATCATCTCCCTCACGCACAATCCTTCGCCTTCCCGTATCCTTCACTTTCCGTAAACATAGCCTCTATCGAAGGAGGTGGGCATGACGGCGGTCCCTCTCCTGCCATACTTGATGTCATTGACAGCCAAAGAATCAAAATTTGGTACTGAAATATGAATACCATTGCCCGGCGACTTTTTCTTCTCGTGTCTGTCCCTAGACGTCACCACACGAAGGCGGCACTCTTCAGTCTGTTAAAACCGGTATTAAGGAACATTTTTGGACGTCCTCATGTACGGAATCAAATTAACATAATTTATATATTCGAGAGACTTTCTTCAAGAAATACATATCATTGATTGAACGTGAATTGTAAATTTTATAGTTTCCGCTCTCATCCCAGCTCTCGTTAGAGTAGTGTGTAATTATTTACTCTGATGTTTGAAGAGTTTTCCATCTTGGAGCTACAGATTATTGCATTTGATTTAGCAGTGGTGGAGGGCAAAAACAGCACCGAGGGAATACCGAGGGGACCAAAATGAGGTATGAAGGTGGCTTAATTGCACGACAAGGTTTAGTTTTTTTTTTAATATCTTCGAGGTCAGACTAGTTTACGGTTGGAATACAAGGCCTAATGGCACCTCCAATTCAATTAAAAGGCATGTTGTTCTGAAAGGCCTGCTCATAGTGCTGCTCTGAAAAGCCTGTTTATACAGCCGTTCTGAAAGGCCTGCTCATATTGCTGTTCTAAAAAGCCTGTTTATACAGCCATTCTGAAAGACCTGCTCATATTTCTGTTCTGAAAAGCCTGTTCATACTGCTGTTCTGAAAGGCCTGTTCATATTGTTGTTCTAAAAAGCCTGTTTATACAGTAATTCTGAAAGACCTGCTCATATTTTTGTTCTGAAAAGCCTGTTCATACTGCTGTTCTGAAAGGCCTGTTCATATTGTTGTTCTGAAAAGCCTGTTTATACAGCCATTCTGAAAGGCCTGCTCATATTGCTGTTCTAAAAAGCCTGTTCATAGTGTTGTTCGGAAAGGCCTGCTCATATTTCTGTTCTGAAAAGCCTGTTTATACAGCCGTTCTGAAAGGCCTGCTCATATTGCTGTTCTGAAAAGCTTCTTCATACCGCTGTTCTGAAAGGCCTGTTCATATTGCTGTTCTAAAAAGCCTGTTCATAGTAGTGTTCTGAAAGGCCTGTTCATATTGCTGTTTCGAAAGGCCTGTTCATACGCCGGTTCTTTCCTAAATATTGTTTAACATTAAATATTTTATGAAATACTTGTGCGCTTTAGCTTTGAAAACTACGAGCCTAATATTTCATCCCTAATATTATTTTTCTAATTCCTCCAATGATCTACAAACAATCTTTTTGGTACACATCATTACAAGCTCTAATGAACACATAATAGGAAGGTAACGAGCTCAGCACAGACTCATTAAAACTTCCCTGCAGCTCGCTCAACAAATGGGATAGCAGTTTTCGAGCAATTGCTGGAACCTTTTTGAAATGTCTGTGCAGTTCATATTACTCGAAGCCGCTGCATTTGATGCATATTAAAATGAAGCCGCTGCATTTGATGCATATTACCATGAAGCCGCTGCATTTGATGCATATTACAATGAAGCCGCTGCATTTGATGCATATTACCATGAAGCCGCTGCATTTGATGCATATTACAATGAAGCCGCTTTATTTGATGCATATTACAATGAAGCCGCTGCATTCGATGCATATTACCATGAAGCCGCTGCAATTAGAAGTAGAAGTAGCAGTAGTAGTAGTAGGCCTGGAATGGGCTGACCAGTCCATTCTAGCAGTACTGTAAAATTGAATTTGTAGTACAACTAGCCCAACCTGGATGAGATGCCCATCGTTCATGGGCTGCCGGATGCTGAAGGCTCCAACGGAGGTTGTTACCATCTTGGCGGCAATAGTACTAACGTCAAATTTTCTTAGTAAGGGGGTGGATTAGTCTCCCAGTGTTTGTCGAGGTGTTTTTTAAAGATGTTAACGTTAGTGCTGTTAACCACATCATGTGAGAGACGGTTCCAAACTTTGGGTATCTTGATGGAAAAGAAGTTGTCAGCCACAGATGTTCTGAAGTGTTTAGCTGCAGTTTTTACCCGTTATTTCTGTTCATTGGATTATAATCTCGGTCAAAGGGGCCCTTTGGGCTAGCTCTAGTAAATCCACTTAGGTATTTGAAAGTTTCTATTTGATGCACTTTAATATGAGGCTGCTGCATTTGATGAATGTTACTATGAAGCCGTTGCATTGAAACTACGAATTGAATCCGTACACTTTCCTCCGACTATACTGAAATAGTTCTTTCAGGAGGCCTTCAGTTGGCTACATGGAAACCAATGTAAAAAAAAACATATCACGCTCGACGCTTCTTTTTTTCCTGTTACGCATATTTTTGGCGAGAAACAGGGCCTGGGCGCAGGCATTTCTTTCACTACTCCAGAAATGCGCAGCTCTGAGCCAGCTAAACCACGCAGCTTTTGAACAAATCGAGTCATTGATGAGATGAAATGCATTTAATTTCTAAATTCAGTTTTTTTTTTAAGACTCGACGGATTTTTGGAATGCTTCAGGTACTGAACTCAAACATTCATTATTAGTCATCAAAACATGAATGTTTAAAACCTCATAGCAAACTCAGTAAGTATTGAATTCAAAAATTATTTTTATATTGTATTTCAGATAAAAATTCTCCATAAGCATGAAGAAAATGAAATAATTTACAGGAAAATAACTTAATTCAATGTTTTTTCAATATTCATCCCCCCAATATACTTAATAGAATTTCCCAATTAAATGTTAAAATGTTGAATTAATTTGTGAATATTTATTATAACTCGAAAAGTGTATTACTATATTATTCGGCGGAATATGTCCTGACTGGTCTTCTTCGAGGTAGACTATTTGTTGATTTTCACTGCGTTAGTGGTAATATTACGAACAGCATTCAACAACATGTGGCCTACATACTAACTACTCCATCTCTTTACCTGTTCCAATCCTTCTACAGTCCTCCGAAAGCCTCTCCGCTTACCGTCAGCGCCTTACATGACTTAGCACAAACATTTCTAAAAACTCGAAAACCCGCGTACACATTAACTTGACCGTACCTCACCTCATGTTTACTTGACCGTACCCCACCTCATGTTTACTTGAACGTACCCCACCTCATGTTTACTTGACCGTACCCCACCTCATGTTTACTTGACCGTACCCTACCTCATGTTTACTTTACCGTACCGTACCTTATGTTTACTTGACTGTACCCCACCTTATGCTTACTTGACTGTACCCCACCATTTGTTTACTTAACTGTACCCACCTTATGCTAACTTGACCATACCCCACCCTATATTTACTTGATCGTACCCCACCTTATGTTTACTTAGCCGTACCCCACCTTAAGTTTCTCTCAATCTCATTCAAGGACATTCAGCATCCCACCGCCTCCCCGGGACTCAGAGCCCGCTTCCATGTTCCTATGCTATAAATATGTCCAATGGCCCCAATTAAAGTCGTGCTTTATCATTGCATATTGCCCAAACAAGGCAATTGCTGCCGTGCCTTGTAAATGCTGAACGGTGCTCCTGTAGTGGCTCCTAACGCTACACGGTGTTTCTCTAGTGGCTGCTGACGCTACACGGTGTTCCTCTAGTGGCTGCTAACGCTACACGGTATACCAGTAACGGCTGCTGGAACGCCGGGGTTTTCGATATACTTTGAGTTCTCACATTTGAAAATGATGATTGACCATGTCTCAGGGCAAATTGGTAAACAGGACACACTAGAGATAAAACCTTCTCTCACTATCAGGTGTTTGTCGTGTTAATGAATATTTGTATATCATAAACTCTTAAAATTGTAATAATCGTCAGAAATCTGAACCATTTTTGTTGTACCAATTAACATTTGATGAAAAGAGGACTTCGCCTTTAAATTTTTTATCTTGTAAAATGCAATCTGTACTACAACACATATTCTGTATCCAGCATGACGTATATTGACCGCCTCAGCGTTGCTGTCATTACTCGTGTTGTTGCGCCACGATCATTTCCAGGCCCGCATCGTGGGCCGCTTCGCTGATCCAATTACCTGAGCCCCGCCGCTTCTTCCTCTTGAATTCCCCTATCGAATTCAATCATTACCACGAGGCAAGTGGAAGTGAAAGGGGAGAGTGTCGCTCCAATCATTACCAAGAGGCAAGTGGAAGTGAAAGGGGAGAGTGTCGCTTCAATCATTACCACGAGGCAAGTGGAAGTTAAAGGGGAGAGTGTCGCTCCAATCATTACCAAGAGGCAAGGGGAAGTGAGTGGGGAGAGTGTCGCTCCAATCATTACCAAGAGGCAAGGGGAAGTTAGAAGGGAGAGTGTCGTTCCAATCCTTACCAAGAGGCAAGAGGAAATGGGAGGAGAGAGTGTCGCTTGCACCACACAACCTCCCCTCATATTTTCACACCCTCCTGTAGTGCCCTTCCAGCTGGCATACCCTTACCCCTTCCCACTTATTCCCACCCTTCTCTATTGCTCCTCTTGCTCATATGCTCCATCCTCAAATCTCACAGCCCCTGCCCCCTCTCCATGACTGTTCATCCAGCTGATATACGCCCCTACTTTCCCTTAATTTTTACACCATTTCTTCTATTCCTTCAGCAAATAGGCTCCGATCTACCCCCCCTACCCACTTATGAACGCCCTGCTCCACTGCTCCTCTTAGTGGAATGTTCCTTCCTACTCCTCCATTCCTTGCACATCCATCCCCGCTGCTTCTGAAATATTATACCCGCTCCCCTCCCATGCACACCCTACCACCTCCTCATCACCTCGGGCTTCTAATTGCGCTTCCGTGTCAATACTCTCCCGGACCCCAAACTGGAACTGTCAGTCTCTAATGGGTGCCCCCAGGCGGGTTGAAAGAGGTTGGTGGTATAAGAGAAGAGTGGAGGGGGGGTCGGAATAGGTGACTCGGATCTGTGGTCGCCTTCGGGATGAAATATTAGAAGAACAACACCTGGAGACGTCAGCTGAGCTCTGTCCTCTACATGCATGGAGGGTGCTGTTGGGAAAGATAAATGGTGCTGATGGAAGAGACGGAGGAAGGGGTAGTGCAGTGGGAGAGACTTGTAGACGCTAGTGGGGGAGGCATCGAGGATGATGGCGGGAGAAATCTGGATGGTGCTGGCAGAAGAGACATGGAGGATGTTGTCAATAGAGACATTGAAGAGGCTGGTGGAGTGAGGCTTGGTGGGTGCTGGTGGGTGAGGGTATTGGTGGGAAAGACATGGAGAGTGCCGGTGGGAGAGACAAAGAGTATGCTAGTGGAATAGACATGGAGGGTATTTGTTGGAGAAACATGAAGGGTGGTGCTGGTGGAAGAAACACGGAGGATGCAATTGGGATTGACATGGAGGGTACTGGTGGGAGAAACGTGGAGGGTGCAATTGGGATTGACATGGAGGGTACTGGTGGGAGAAACATGTAGGGTGCAATTGGGATTGACATGGAGGGTACTGGTGGGAGAAACATGGAGGGTGCAATTGGGATTGACATGGAGGGTACTGGTGGGAGAAACATGGAGGGTGCAATTGGGATTGACATGGAGGGTACTGGTGGGAGAAACATGGAGGGTGCTGATGGGAATAACATGGAAGGTGCTGGTGGGAATAACATGGTGGGTGCTAGTAGGCTAACCACGTACTGTGCTTGTTTGTAAGGCACATATTCTACTGTTTTCTGCTTTAAGTCAATTTCCGAAGTCATCGCTCACAGCAAACGAACAGGTTAGTGTTACGATAGGCTTACAAGTCGTCGCTCACAGCAAACGAACAGGTTAGTGTTACAATAGCTTACAAGTCGTCGCTCACAGCAAACGAACAGGTTAGTGTTACAATAGCTTACAAGTCGTCGCTCACAGCAAACGATCAAGTTAGTGATTACAATAGCTTACAAATCGTCGCTCACAGCAAACGGAAAAGTTAGTGTTACAATAGCTTACAAGTCGTCGCTCACAGCAAACGGAAAAGTTAGTGTTACAATAGCTTACAAGTCGTCGCTCACAGCAAACGAAAAGGTTTGTGTTACAATAGCTTACAAGTTAGCGCTGATCGAGTTAGTTCACAAGGTAGCGTTAAATGAGATTAAAAGCTAGGGTTTAGTTAGCATACGAGCTAGCTTCATGTCAGCTCACAAGCTAGCGTTAAAGTTTGCTCGTCCAGCGTTTATGTTAGGGGGATGACAGTGCTCTGACAGTGCTCTGACAGTGCTCGGACAGTGCTCTGACAGTGCTCTGACAGTGCTCTGACAGTGCTCTGACAGTGCTCTGACAGTGCTCTGACAGTGCTCTGACAGTGCTCTGACAGTGCTC
>SDVV010032666.1:0-11396 GCA_016164225.1 Gammarus roeselii
TATTTAGATGTATGTTTATATATATCTATCAAATCAGCACGACGCTGACTTGAGATTGTTTCAGTTTTATTCCTCGTTAAACCAATTCTGACTGGTGTCATTGGTAGACCCCATTTTGTAACACGTACGTTCCAATGCCGGGATCCTTTTTGAAACGTTCTGGTGTCAATGTCGGACCCTTGTTATGGCGAATATGCTGGTGTGCGTGCTATAACAGGAAGCTTTTTAACGGCGATTCATGTAGAATTTGTCTTGTGGAAGCTGTTTACAACCTCCTTTGTAAGTTAGTTCTATTCCTCGGCAACTCTATACGTGAAGAAGCTGAGCGTGATGTCGACTGAGAAACGCTTACCAACGCTTACTTACCATTTTATAAATGTTCACTGGTAAATTGGAAAAGATCTGAATAAAAATGTTTCCTTGTTGGTATCATGAAATAAATTCATCATAGGTCCCTTGCCGGGTGCGCCCGTAACTCTTTCGCTTCGAATCCATGTAACGTGCTGCTTACCATACTTCCACGTTTTCCTAACAGTGTATCATCAATATACTTGTTTAAATATTTCGATTGGTTCTTCGTACCTTTTCCATCAAGCGTCATATATTTATGTGTTTACTATAGCAGAACGCACCTACATTACGATGAAATGAACACTTAAGGTGATCCCTATTCTTATTGTAAGCCCATGGTGCGCATGTGATTGTCAGGATAGAACACGTCATTGAAGACGTTGGCAGACAGGTGGCGCTGGATACGTGTAGTTATGAACCTAACCTTCCCAGCATTCTTTTGTGGACGTACTCATTGGGGAAGAGAGCCAAAATTATACAGAGGCACGACTCTCACTAAATTATCAAGTGATGTTGGGTATTTCACACTTCCTTTGTCCCAACGTAAGTTTAAGTTCTTTGGATTCATAATTTGAATAAGTTGTTAGGAATGCTTTTGTTACACTTGTTTCTTTGTAATCACTATTGTATGATCAAGTCCTTCGATACAGACTGTTTTTATTTGTAGTTATTCAGATTGAACGCGACACATGAAGATGCAGATCATCATAGGTATTTGAGTGTCATCTGTCAGATTACCTACAAACAGATATCTCGGTTGCAGCAGCTGGCATGAGTGTCCACGCTATGTTTGCATCATATGAGCCACCCAAGTCGTACCTCGGTCACTATTGCGTTAGTAGTGCGTCCGATGGGAACACGAGCTACCCGAGTCGTGCCTCTGTCACTTTTGCGTTAATAGTGTGTCCGATGGGAACACTAGTTACCCGAGTCGTACCTCTGTCACTTTTGCGTTAATAGTGTGTCCGATGGGAAAACGAGTTACCCGAGTCGTACCTCTGTCATTATTGCGTTAATCGTTTCCGATTGGAACACGAGTTACCCAAGTCGTTCCTCGGTCACTATTGCGTTAATAGTGTGTCCGATGGGAGCACGAGTTACCCGAGTCGTACCTCTGTCATTATTGCGTTAATAGTGCGTCCGATGGGAACACGAGTTACCCGAGTCGTACCTCTGTCATTATTGCGTTAATAGTGTGTCCAATAGGAACACGAGTTACCCGGAAATCGAATTTGTTCCCGTACCGATACTAACTGATCTTTTTAGAGAACCCCTTAGATGCCACAGACTGGTCCCTAGTTTGTGCTGGGACCTTAAACAGCACGTTTGTTTTGCTTGCAAATGGTTCAATTAACGTTAACGATAGAAGCGGTAAAGCCGGTCAAGAGACCTTTAGGAGTGAGTCCACTGGCCCCTGGCGTGAACCAGGGGTCTAATGGGGGAAGGAAGAAGCCCCACCAGGGATGAACCAGCACCCCCTCCAGAGTGACGAAGACCAAGATTCCAACGGCCAAGAACGTCAGCCTCTCTAAGATGACCAGCGCAACCTCAGCCGAAGATGACAGGAGAGACGACTACATCGACGAGCTAACCAGGAACGTCCAGGAAATAAAAAAAAAGGAATCTACTAAGCCAAGAGACCGGTCTTTCTGAGCAGGAAGCAGAAGTTTTCGCCGCAGAACCTAGCACAATTGACGACCGTCTAACGAGGCTCGAAAGTCATGTCAAGGCCCTTTATCTCCATATCCACGAACTAGTATAGAACCAACTAACTGAAGAACCCGCAACTTACGCAAGTACTTCTACCTCTACGTCCGACGCCAACTTTGACGACTCCCCGAGGGCGTCGTCGAAGCTCCGGCGTGTATCAAGCTCCGAGGGCTGCAAGGAGGAAGCAATACACGCCATTCAATGAACACAACTTGTTCAACAAAAGTCATACCTTTCCCGAACACCTGGAGATCACGTTCGACGCCAACGACAGACCGGATATTTGTCCATACACTCTGCGAAAAGAGCTGGGCTCTTTCAATGACCACCCAGTCCTGAGCGTCGCCACCAGCGGCGACGAAGGCTTTGCCATCAGAGTCGACACAAAACTTCAAAGTGACACGATTATTTTCAAAACCAGACTCTGTGAAATGCCATGCAAAATATTGCCACACCCGACTTTCTTTACAAGTTCAGGTTTGATCGAAATTGAAGATATCCCGAAGGAGGTAATCGAGTACATCACTGGACTCGTTCAATACAAAGACTGCGTTGTCGAAGCAAAATTCTCACCAAAGATCACACCAAGGAGAGAGACTACCACAGCCCTAATACTAAAATTCAACTGCCCTACTCCAACAAAATATCTAGACATTCCCTTCTGCGTCACCAAAACCAAGGTTATACCATTTGAGAGACGTCCGATGCCAGAAATACGGACACACGAGAGGAAACTAATAGTAAGCAAAGATGCTCATACTGCTCCCAAGACGACCATGACAAACGGGAAGATCCCCAGTCGCGCCAGTCCAAATCCAAAGAACAGCACTGTTTTTGCTGCAAAGTAGACTAACACAACACCGGACATAGGGATTGCTCAGTGGAGGAGACGGAGAGAGCGACCTTCCAATACCAGATAGATCACGGAGTCGGGCGACGAGAGGCTGTAGTCTCGATGCGCTCTTCCCAGAATGACCCGCCTACCAGGGAGAGGAGACCGACACCACTTCCCACCCTGTTTCTTCATAACGTTCAACGAAAGTGGTGCATGCAAAGTTGCCTTTTCAACTAATCCATTTATAATAATGAAGTCCCTCGCCGAACAACTTGGAGGGAAACCGAAAAAAAAGTCAACGAAAGGGAAATAAATATTTGGCCTACGTCGTAGAACGTGAACAAAGTAACGCTATACAAAAGATTACCCAAAACAAACTCAAAGTAACAGTTAAAATACATCCGTCCTTCAATGATACCAAACAAATTATATACACCTCCCTTTTCACACCTACAACCTTCCTCAGTGCTTTCGCTGAAGCTCTAGCTAAGGATTACGGAGTTACCGAAGTCCGTCAAGCAGCATGGATAAAATCACGTGACACAAGTTCTACTGCATACTAAATTACCTTCCCAGGATACGACGCACCGGAATTCATAGTAATCCCGGGTGAACAGACAGGACCAAAACCTACCCAGTTGCAACAGGCCCCCAATGTGTAAAAATGCCTTGAATACGGTCACGCCATCGCATGCTGCCAGCCACATACACCACAACGTTGTAAAAAGTGCGCTGGCGAGCACGACAGAAAAGACTGCACAGCCCGCTACCCACTGCTCATGCTATAATGAGGCAGGCGACCGCGACTGCCCAGTATACATGGACCAAAAAGAAATAACAATTACACAAATCGAAAGCAGAGTTACACGGAAACAATCCATTCAAATCTGGAAAGACGATAACCCAAACCACCTCAATTATGCCAAAGCAGTCAAATCAACAATCCAACCAAACTCCCCCGACGACATCCACACATTATCAGGACAACATCGTAACAAGACTCCAACAGTCCTACCTGGCTGCAGTGCTTCCTCACTCAGCTCAGCGACCGCCCTAGCACCAGAAACGCACAGTCCTAGAAATAATTTATGTAGTGACCAGGAGGACCACGAGATGGATGCATCCCCCGCAGGTGACCACACAGCAAGGCTCACTCCTATAAGAACGAAAAGGCAAAAATATGAAGAAGCATCCGATGTCCAGGCGCCACTGAGCAAAAATATCAGTAACAACTCTCAAATTACGGCCCGCCAGGACAAAAATTCAGAACTACCTCCACCTGCCTCAAATGCGTCTCCATTCGTGAAAAATAACTGCGAGGACAGGATCCCCCGTTAACAAGCCCGACTCACGAACACGACACCAGCGAGAACGATCACGTCCTCGCCGACGGCGTTTATCTCGAAAAACTCATACGCGAGATATCTGTACAACCATTCATCTCACCTGGCCCAAATACCTCGCACTTCACACAACCACACACGCGGATCAAAAAGGCTACCACAGAAGAAGAGCGCACTAGCTCACAAAATAAACACACGAAGCACACACCCTCGTCTTCCCACAAGAGCACTCGCAGCCGCGACCGCAGCAATCACAGCGGACCGCCTTCCACCGAAGGCGGACACTCCCGTGAACACTCCCGACCCGGAACCCTTGGGCAAACTCAAAAACGTGAGCACCACAAAAGTTCCAGCAAATCACGCGACCACTCTAGATCATCAAGGTCTGAGGGTGAACAGCCCTAAAAATGAACACCAAAATACTCCAGTGGAACTGCCAGGGACTCGGAAACAAGAAAGACGAATTACTATCCTTAATCGCCACCTACAAGCCTTTGGTAATAGGCCTCCAAGAGATCAAACTCCGAGAGACCGCCACCTTCAGAATCCCCCAATGTATCATACACCGCCACGAAGGCCACACCAACTTGACTGACCACGGCGGAGTGGCACTTATGATCCACCAAAGCGTACCTCACCTCCCCCTTCCTCTGAGGACAGAAATCCAAGCTATCGCTATAAAGATAAGCGTCTCAAGGCCAATAACAGTGGTATCTATCTACTCATCAAGAAGTCATGACCTCTCTGAAGCACTAATGACCGAATTGGTAAACCAACTGCCCTCACCAGTGCTCCTCCTTGGAGACTTCAACAGCTACCATGAAACATGGGGATGCTTGAGAACAGACCCCAGGGGAGTGATAGTGGCTAACACCATATACACTCACAACCTGGTCCTTTTCTGCGACGGACAACCCACCCGAATCACCCCCGAAAGTGAAACTGCCATCGATTTATCCATATACTCCCCCACTCTGGCACCCCAACTCGCTTGGGGAGTTCTGCCTTCAACACACGACAGCGATCATAACCCGGTCATCATATCGCTTCTCATCAACCAGCCAAAAAAACCTGTCCCACAAGAACTTAGATTCAACTACAGGAAAGCCAGCTGGATGGAATACTCGGCGCACATCGCGTGAAGTGATATGGACAACATTCCCGAAACCACGTCGGAACACGAAATCATCGCCCAACTATACGAAAAGTTTCAAGCTGCAGCTGAGGCAAGCATTCCTCAATATTCCCCTTCAACCATCTCCGAAACCATGGTGGTGCCGAGAGGTGCAAGAAGCAAGAGATAAGCGTGAAAGGCTATACCATGCCTACCGACTCGCACGGTCCTTCAGGAACCGGATACGGTGGAAAAGGGCATCTGCTCTATACCGAAAACTTCGAGTGGAGAAGAAACGTAAAAACTGGGCTCAGTTAGTCAGTACTAATAATCGAAACACCCCCCTCTCCCAGTTGTGGAAAAAAATCGGACGTGTCCAGGGGAAACCCGAGCGACCCATTAACATCCTTTCAGACGGAGACAGAACCTATTTTCCCACGTGGAAATCGCAAATAAGCTAGCTCAGACTTTTAGCCAGATTTCGCAATCAACAAACTACACGGCTGCTTTTCAACGGGAAAAAGACTTGTGAGAAAGTGAACATCTTGACTTTGCTTCTAGAAACGAAGAGGCCTACAACAAACCTTTCTTCCCCCACGATCTACAGTGCGCCATAGACCATTCACGTAAGACTTCACCTAGGCCAGACCGGGTACGCATCAACATGATCAAGAATCTCCCAGATGGCGCCCGTGAACACTTTTTAAAAGTATTCAACACTCTGCATTCAAACTCATTTTTTCCCGATCAATAGCGGGAATCTGTGATTATCCCAATACCCAAACCTGGGAAATTCCACAGTGATCCACACAACTATCGCCCCATCGCTCATGCCAGCGTCCTCTCCAAGATCATGGAATGATAAACACGCGCCTTGTCGACTACCTTGAAATGCATGCAGGCCTGAACAGCATCCAGTGTAGCAGTCGCAAGCGTCACTTTACGACGCACCATCTTGTAAGACTGGAATCTGACATTAGACAGGCATTTGTTCGAGGGGAAGACGTGGCTTCCGTATTTTTCGTCGTGGAAAAAGCATTTGATACTACCAGGATATATGGCATCATGAAGGATCTCCACCGCAAAAGGCTGAGAGATCACTTACCACGTTACATCCACCAATTCTTGCAAAACCTCACCTTCAAGGTTAAGGTCGGCGCCTCCTTGTCACCATCCTATCCGCAAGAAATACGCGTCCCCCAAGGAAGCGTCCTCATTGCCACTCTTTTTATACTCAAAATCGGCCAGATAGCAGACATTCTCCCGCGCGACAGGAGATTGCTTTCATCACTATACGTAGACGACTTAAAACCAGCCCTAACGTTGAACAACGCTTCGCTGGTATACGAAGAAGCAATAAAATTCCTCGGTCTTGTGTGGGACTCTAAACTCACATGGCGACCTCATATTACAGCCCTGGAGACTCGCTGCAGAGAGGCAACTGGACTTATCCTCGCTGTAACATCCTTGAAATTCGGAGCCGATATAGACACCGGCATGACGTTATTCAGAACAATAATACGCTCGCGCAATGACTATGGAGCAATTGTTTACGGTACAGCAGCCAAAACCACCCTTGAACCTCTCCATCATCGTAAATAACGCCCTGCGTATCACAACCTGTGCGATTCGTTCCACACCCATAAAATCCCTGAACGTGCTTGCTAACGTGCTTCCTCTTCCGCTCCGGAGAAACAAACTCTCACTACAGTACTATTTCAAGACAAAGAGCTACATCAATAGCCCAGTACTCAGTGACGTGACCAACATTCCCACCCCTTTCTCTACGTGTGGACAACTTACTGACCTCGTTGATCATCGGTTGCAAAGCAATCAAGCCTTCATTCTCCTATCTAATGTATCAAATCAACACACCAACGTGGATGATCAGCCCACAGCTGGTCAACCTAGATTTGCAAACGTACCCCAAATCAACAACCCAAACCAACACGTACCGCCAAGAATTCTCGCGACTACTTGATGAACAGTACTCTGAGCACCGCCATATATACACTGACGGTTCTAAAACATCGGACGGAGTGGGAGCTGCCGTCGTAGGCGAAGGGACCTCACGTTCGCCCACCCTGCCCAAGAGGCCTCTGTATTCTCTGCAGAGCTACACGCACTCGAATTAGCCATGTCCATTACATAAAGTGGCCGCCTCCCCAAATATGTTATATTTTCAGACAGTCTGAGTGTTCTCACCCAGCTTAAAATTCTTCACTTTGATCACCCTGCCCTTAGAAAAATGCAACATGACCTATTCACGATGTCCGAGACGGGCCAAGTGGTCGAGTTTTCCTGGACCCTGGACACGTGGGAATAATAGAAGATGAGGGTGCAGATTTCCTCGCTAAACAGGTGTCTTCACAGCACGAACAATTCGTCTCCATACATTACCGAGACTGGTTCCCGGTCATCAACTCGCGTATAACATCACAATGTAACGACTCTTGGCAACAGAGTGAACAAAAAATGCTAGCAGTTGAACCATCCGGGGAGAGTAGGACGCCAGGTTTTCTAATAGGAGAGACCAAGTGTTCATTATGCGTCTATGCACGGGACACACGTGGATAACCCACAATCACCTAATGGACGTAAACATGGTACCGGACGCACCACCAGGTGTCAATCAGTATGAAACACTTACTAATGGATTGTGATGCACTTGCAGCAGCCCAACGAGCCTACTTGAGACCGAAACAAAACATCAAAAAAAAAACTTATTGCTTTCGGAAAACACATCGGACTATATGAAGCCATGTGCAAGTAACGAAGTTTGAATCATCTCTGATCCTGAACTCGCTGTCCACCCTGCGTATTAATTGTGAACTTTAACTTAACTTCGTGCACGAAGCTGTGCAGAATCAACGGATCATCGCGTCCTTCATGGGAGCACTCAGTGACTACACGTTGGAGCTCTGGTGGAAAACAGAAGAAACTACTTCTACTACTACTACTACGAGTTACTAGAGTCGTACCTCGGTCACTATTGCGTTAATAATGTGTCCAATCGGAAAACGAGTTACCCGAGTCGTACCTCGGTCACTATTTGCGTTAATAGTGTGCCCAATGAGAACACGAGTTACCCGAGTCGTACTTCGGTCATTATTGCGTTAACAGTGTGTCCAATAGGAACACGAGTTACCCGAGTCGTAAATCGGTCACTATTGCGTTTATAGTGTGTCCGATGGGAACACCGTGTAATATTCTAGTACTGAGAACCAGCAAGGATGAGATTCAATCTTTCTACTAGAGATATTTTTGTTAATAACAGCTCTATTCAAGACACTGGTTAGATATGCATGTATAGACATACTACCCTTTACTCCCAAGATAGCAGAGAAAGAAAACTCCGTTCCGATTTATGTTCCACACAGTTAACTTGGATGATTATTTGTCTGTGTATTTAAACTTCAGTAACATTGATTTTAAGAAATTATTTTAGTCATACCTTCAATTAATTCATGAAAGGTATTATTACCCAATCTTCTGTCGCAACTTTACAAAGATTCTGGTATAAATCATGTCTATCTGAAAATTGCAAACTTCTGTTGTTATTTACGATGCTATTTGTAAAGCATTTTAACCACATTTCTGTTCAAAATACGGTTGTCTGACGTAAGCGAATCACATGAAAAACTCCAATACCCTGGAGCTACTTTTCCCACAGATATCGCCAATTCGCTCAGCTTCCTCGGAATAAAACTGCTTCATCAGCGCGCTTCTCCCCATGAAAAAATCGCTGGCAATTTGGAGACCCTCGTGAAAAGACAAAAAAGTTTAGCAGCCTTCAAGAAAACTTAGAAATATCATTAAAAAAGCAACAGACGTGAAGGAGCAGTTGGGATATGTTTGTGTATTGAAAAGGGAAGAGGGGGTGGTCGAGGAAGTGAAGGAACACCTGTTTCATCCCCAATATCTCTTTGCAGATATTTTTCAACTCTGTTATGACATATTTATGAGTATTAATATCAGTGTCTGTGAACGTTAACAGCTACCCCGTACACATATGTACAGTTGACAACTAGAGGCAATTCAGGCACTTAAATTTTAGTCAGAATTATACTATATCTATGTCACTTTGTGAGAATTGTTTAGTAAATACGTGAAAGGTACTGTAGATAAGGATGCAGATGCAGACACTAGGCCGGATCCCTCGCGAAGGAAGGCGGCTGACGTCAAGACGCACCTCTCACTCCTCTCATACACTCAGACAACTTGGCCCTTTTGCGCTAAAGTGTCCGGTCGGAAGGCCCCGCAAGACACACTTTGCGCTATGAGTGCGGTCCCAGACCAGTGTCAGCTACGTCATAGTGACCGCCCCCCCCCTCCCGCTCACCCACAACCAACCAGTTTGTCAACGAGATGCAGAGAGCGGGAAAACATAGCAAGGCTGCATCAAAAAATCATCCATTCACTACCATTCCCCACTCACGCCTGTAATTTGCACATTCTCTCTCTACACTCAAGTCTTTCCTTCCTAAAGCCTGCTACACACCATCCATCCACCCGAACTTTGGTTTACTTCTAAGCCTTCGTCCACTCACATCCACCATCATCACCCTTTTACCAATCTTCCATCATCCGTCATCACCATGTGTCCGAACAATCTTAGAACACGCAAATCTACTCTGCCCTTTAACTTCTTCACCATCCCTGTTCTAAATCGAACAACATCGATATTGTTTGTCTCTCAGCGTCACTCCAGCCATGACCCCCTCAAACAGTTCATCTCGAAAACATTAATCCTTCTTTTCTCTTCTGCTCTCACCCCCTCAAGTCCCAGCTCCGTAGAGCATAGTTGGGACTACTACCCAACATACAAGTCTCGCTCAAATACCACCCCCCATCGTCCTGCAGCTCATGACAATCATCAGTGCACCCGACACTTTTCTCTCTTCTTTCACTCGCCACTTCTCAGTTTCCACTAGTTCAGTCTTCTCCACATGGGAGCCCAGGTACTGATAAAATGAACTTCCTCCAATAACTCTATATTCAGGAGGACACCAATTCTGCTCGCAACGACATTCCTTGAATGACCAATACTTTACTTTTACCCACGTTCACTCGAAGCTTCTTCCTTTTACACACTCAACCCAACTCCGACACTAACCATCGCGGCTTCCCCTCCGAATCCGTCAGAAGTGCGTTATCATCCTCAAACAGTAACTGACTCGACCACCAACTACGCCCATTCGCTCCTAACAGCTCCAAGCCACGACCCATTACACTTGCGGTCAACTCTGTGACCACTCCATCCATGTACTGATTAAACAACTAGGGAGACTTAACGCAGCCTTGACTCAGACCCACTTTCGCTGCGAACCAAGCACTCACCTCGCTCCTCACTCTGGCACATGCTCTGCTGTCAACATAGAAACTCGGAACCGCTTGTGTTCTGGACATCAATGCCCAGAGCACATCCTTTCCCTTTGCTATGTACTTTTCACAAACTTGACTCACTGCAAAGATCTAATCGGCACACCCTTTACCACTCCTAATGCCACACTGTTCCTCGCCAATTGCACCATCTCCAATCCCCACCGCACCCTCCCGCACAACTGACCGACAACACATGACAGACCGATTCCTCTCGAGTTGCAGCATTAATTTTTAATGATAACTAGGCAAGGCTTACTAGATAAATATTGGTAGGTAATAACTGATGGGAAATATTTTAATTACGTCTTCAATAGAGTATCAACGTGTTCAAATGACAAAAATTCACATTGAAAATAATTTGACACATTACGTTGAACTATGTATAAAATTGTGTCTATTCCCGTTGCACTCTTATCTGAAAAAACTTTCATATATTTCTAACATAATTGTTCGTCAGGATTTTTTTTATCTTGCACACAGGAATTTAAATTTTGTACCTAATCTCAGTTAGAATCCATTTAATCCAAAACCGATCATTTTAAAATTGCTCTGTTACGGAATTTAGTGTTGGGGAACTATCGCTGTTTACTCATGGACAAATATATCCGTACAAAACAATATATTTAAGTATTCATATACATGCATCAATATATATATA
>SDVV010032667.1:0-11395 GCA_016164225.1 Gammarus roeselii
TGCAGCAAGTCCTGACTAGCTATTGCTGCCGTGGGGTTGTCCGGTTCAATTGTTCTGCTAATGTTGCAGCAAGTCCTGACTAGCTATTGCTGCCGTAGGGTTGTCCGGTTCAATTGTTCAGCTAATGTTGCAGCAAATTCTGACTAGCTATTGCTGCCGTGGGGTTGTCTGGTTCAATTGTTTAGCTAATGTTGCAGCAAGTCCTGACTAGCTATTGCTGCCGTAGGGTTGTCTGGTTCAATTGTTCAGCTAATGTTGCAGCAAGTTCTGACTAGCTATTGCTGCCGTGGGGTTGTCTGGTTCAATTGTTTAGCTAATGTTGCAGCAAGTTCTGACTAGCTATTGCTGCCGTAGGTTTGTCCGGTTCAATTGTTCTGCTAATGTTGCAGCAAGTCCTGACTAGCTATTGCTGCCGTGGGGTTGTCCGGTTCAATTGTTCTGCTAATGTTGCAGCGAGTCCTGACTAGCTATTGCTGCTGTAGGGTTGTCCGGTTCAATTGTTCAGCTAATGTTGCAGCAAGTCCTGACTAGCTATTGTTGCCGTGGGGTTGTCCGGTTCAATTGTTCAGCTAATGTTGCAGCAAGTCCTGACTAGCTATTGCTGCCGTAGGTTTGCCCGGTTCAATTGTTCTGCTAATGTTGCAGCAAGTCCTGAGTAGCTATTGCTGCCGTGGGGTTGTCCGGTTCAATTGTTCTGCTAATGTTGCAGCAAGTCCTGACTAGCTATTGCTGCCGTAGTGTTGTCCGGTTCAATTGTTCAGCTAATGTTACAGCAAGTCCTGACTAGCTATTGCTGCCCTGGGGTCGTCCGTTTCAATTGTTCTGCTAATGTTGCACCAAGTCCTGACTAGCTATTGCTGCCGTGGGGTTGTCTGGTTCAATTGTTCTGCTAATGTTGCAGCAAGTCCTGACTAGCCATTGCTGCCGTGGGGTTGTCTGGTTCAATTGTTCAGCTAATGTTGCAGCAAGTCCTGACTAGCTATTGCTGCCGTGGGGTTGTCCGGTTCAATTCTTCAGCTAATGTTGCAGCAAGTCCTGACTAGCTGTTGCTGCCGTGGGGTTGTCCGGTTCAATTGTTCTGCTGGTGTTGCAGCAAGTCCTGACTAGGTATTGCTGCCGTGGGGTTGTCCTGTTCAATTGTTCAGTTAATGTTACAGCAAGTCCTGACTAGCTATTGCTGCCCTGGGGTTGTCCGGTTCAATTGTTCTGCTAATGTTGCAGCAAGTCCTGACTAGCTATTGCTGCCGTGGGGTTGTCTGGTTCAATTGTTCTGCTAATGTTGCAGCAAGTCCTGACTAGCTATTGCCGCCGTGGGGTTATCTGGTTCAATTGTTCAGCTAATGTTGCAGCAAGTCCTGACTAGCTATTGCTGCCGTGGGGTTGTCTGGTTCAATTGTTCAGCTAATGTTGCAGCGAGTCCTGACTAGCTATTGCTGCCGTGGGGTTGTCCGGTTCAATTGTTCAGCTAATTTTGCAGCAAGTCCTGACTAGCTATTGCTGCCGTGGGGTTGTCCGGTTCAATTGTTCTGCTAGTGTTGCAGCAAGTCCTGACTAGGTATTGCTGCCGTGGGGTTGTCCTGTTAAATTGTACACCTAATGTTGCAGCAAGTGCTGACTAGCTATTGCTGCCGTGGGGTTGTCCGGTTCAATTGTTCAGCTAATGTTGCAGCAAGTCCTGACTAGCTATTGCTGCCGTAGGGTTGTCCGGTTCAATTGTTCAACTAATGTTGCAGTAAGTCCTGTCTAGCTATTGCTGCCGTGGGGTTGACCATTGCCCTTCAACTTCATGAGGTGCCAGTTCGACAACCGTTTATCTAATCGTCCTCCAATTTTGACCGTTTGTCTTAGTTTGCTCGGAACTAAAATATTATCGGAGTTATTTTGGGCCGAGCAAACCAACGGCTTAATGTTTCGTGTACAATTACTAATTAATAGATTTATTTCACATCAAATTTTTCTGAGGGTCTTGTTCATGATTGAATGGTTTATTGTTAGAATAAAAATAGTTTGCTTCCTCATTAAATTTTTCATAATTGTTTGCTCCCAGATTATGTTGTTTATACTTGTTTGCTTCCTGATTATGTTGTTCATATTTGTTTGCTTCCTGATTATGGGGTTCATAATTGTTTGCTTCCTGATCATATTGTTCATTATTGTTCGCTTCCTGTTTATATTGTTCCTAATTGTTTGCTTCCTGATTATATTGTTCATTATAGTTTGCTTCCGGGTTATGTTGTTCATCTTTGTTTGCTTCCTGATTATGTTGTTAATATTTGTTTGCTACCTGATTATATTGCTCAGAATTGTTTGCTTCCTGAATGTATTGTTCATAATTTGTTGCTTCCTGATTATATTGTTTATTATTGCTTTCTTCCTGATTATGTTGTTCATAGTTGATTTGTTTCCTTATTTGGCGATGGGTGAACGACGAAAATTCGTATCAATTTCTAATGTGAAATGACTAACTACGACTTGATATAATTTTCTAATGTTGCCATGGAGACAAACCTGAAGTATACATCCACATGACGCGCCCATTGTCATTGAACGAGGGAAACATGCAATTGCGTCCCTGCAAAAAATAAATGATTACTACTTCGACAAATTCATTTACGGGACAAATCCCACAGAACCCCAAAGGCTTAGCGTTCGATCAAGATAGGCAGTCTCTGATTTGTGCTGCCTGCTATGATACAAGCATATGTCTGCCACATACATATACAGGGTTAGTCGACATATTCCAGCCTGCGGCGTTATATGACGGAAGATCTTGAGAATATGCAGTCTTCCCCCCCCCCCCTTAGCGAGTGATTGCCATCACTATTCTGCTGGCAGCAGAGAAGACACAAAACCTCCAAACAACCTCTCGGTCGGGTTCTCTTATAATCATTAATATCCCTGGACCGTCCCTGCGTTCCACTCTTGTAATCTCCATCGCTGTTCCTACGACCCTTTTATGTCCCTTGTAAAAGTCCTCCAAGAATAACCCGGTTACATTTTTATTTCACTGCGCGATTACATGCGAAATTTCGATGATACTTCGCATTAAAAATAATTTGATAACTTTGAAGAGCAAAAGAATCGTTTGATGGCTCCTCGATGATTCTTGTCTGATGAGTTGTGTTGTGATTTCTTTGGAATGAGTTTGAGCTAAAGTAGAGCGTTGCAGATTTATTGCTAAGAATGTTGTCTCAAATTTACGGGTTTTCATCTTTTATGTACAGATACAGACACTAGACCGAATCCCCCGGAAAGGAGGTGGCCGACAGCAAGGCGTACCTCACACCCACAAGCGCTCACACTCAAACAGCTAGCCTCTTTGTGCTAAAGGGTTCGGCCGGTAACCCCGCAACACACACTCTGGGTCACGAGTGGGGTCCGAGGATCCGTTGTCAGCAGCAGGGCCCGACAGCTCTCACTGGTGTACCCCGTCACATCATGATGCCCCCCTCCCCCCATCCACGACCATCCAAACACGTGATGCCCTCCTAAACACGCCTGTTCATTGCACGCTCTCTCGACAATTTCACATTCAAGTCTCGCCATCCCAACGCCTGCTTCACACCATCTACCCACCTAAACTTCAGTCTACCTCTAGGCCTGCGACCACTCGCCTCCGCCTTCATCACCCTTTTTACCAATATCTTTTCATCCATCGTCACTTTGTGCTCGAACCATCTCAGAACATGCGAATCCACTTTGTCCTCCAACTTTTTCACCCTCCCCGTTCTGATTCGAACCACGTCGTTGGTATTCCGGTCTCTCAGCGTAACTCCAGTCATGCTTCTCAAATATTTCATCTCGTAAACATTCAACATTCTTCTCTCTTCAACTCTTACCCCCCAAGTCTCAGGTCCGTAGAGCACAGTTGGGACAAAAACACCCTCATACAGCCCTGTCTTTGCTTCCATCCCCAACGTCCTACAGCTCATTACACTTTTCAGTGCACCAACACTTTATACCCATCCTTCACTCACGCCTTCACTTCAGTTTCCACTAGTACGGTCATCTCCACATGGGAACCCAGATACTTAAAACACTGAACTTCTTCCAGCAGCTCTCCAATAAAGCGGACACTAATTTTGCTCGCATCCACAGTCCTCGAGCATCTCACTACTTTACTTTGACCCACGTCCACTCTGAGCTTCCTCCTCTCACACACTCTACCAAACGCGGACACTAGAGCCTACATAGCTTTTCCTCTTAATCCGCCACCAGCGCCGTATCATCCGCAAATAGCAACTGTCTCAACTGCCAACTCCGCCCATTCGCTTCCAACAGCTCCAAGCCACGACCCAGCCTACTCGCGCTCACCTCCCTGACCACTCCATCCATAAAGAAATTGAACAGCCACGCAGACGTCACGCAGCCTTGTCTCAGCCCCCTTTCACTGTGAACCAATCACTCACCTCGCTTTTCACTCTGACATGCTCGACCGCAAATATAAAAACTCTGCACCGCTTTCAACAGATTTTTACGCCCACTCCATACAAACGCAACACCCTCCACAACGCTTCTCTGTCAATCCTGTCGTATGCCTTTTCCAGATCCATGAAGGCCTAGAACACATCTTTTTCCTTTGCAAGGTACTTCCCACAAACCTGTCTCACTGCAAATATCTGATCGGTACACCCTCTACCACTCCTAAAGTCACACTGTTTCTCCCCATTTGCGCAGTCCGCACAGTCTCTAATCCTTTTGATCAGCACTCTCCCGTACAACTTACCAACTACACATAACAGACTGATACCTCTTGAGTTGCAGCATTCATTTTTATCTCCTTTTCCCTTATACAGCGGAACAATGCAAGCTCCGTGCCACTCAATCGGCACCACGCCCGCTACAAAACACAAGTTCAGTAGCCTCACTAACTGTTCGACAATCGCTGTTCCACCCTTTTTCAGACACTCGGTCGCAACGCAATCCAAACCAGGGGCTTTACCTGCTTTCACTCCCTCCAGCGTCTCTTGCACCTCTTCTGTGGTAATGTCCGCCACAAGTCTTTCTCCCAAAACTGGCATCCGAGCACAACCACTCACAGCAACAATGGCAGCCTCGCTGTCCTCATCGACATTCAACAACTCATCAAAATACTCGGCCCACCTCTTCCGTTCATCACCACTTTCCAACAACAACTGGCCGTTTTCATCTCTCACCACCTCCTCCTTTCCGGTCTCTCCCTCTCTCACCCTCTTCACCTCTTTCCAGAACATCTTTTTGTTCTCCTCAAAATTCTGGCACAACGGTCTGCCCCGCCTGGCATCAGCGTCCCTTTTTTAGCTCTCCTCACCACCCGCTTCAGTTCGTTTCTCATCTCTTTATATCTTTCATAAGCTAACACCGACTTCATCTGCAACCACTCTTCAAACGCTCCTCTTTTCCGTGCCACCGCCAGTTTGACCTCCTCGTTCCACCACTCGCAACCTTTCCTTCTGCACCCACCCACACGGCGCGCACCATACACATTCTTCGCACATCTCAGCAACGCATCTCTTAACTTCGCCCATTTTTCCTCCACATCTCTCAGGTCTTGTCCTCTCACGTTGTCATATTCCTTCCTCAACGCCTGCTGGAACTCCTCTGCTCTGCTTCTCACATTCAGTTCACTCACTTTCACTACTGCTCTTCCTCCTCCCACTCTTTTGTTGCCCTTCCACCTCTGCTCCACCCTTAATCTACCTTCCACCAGCAGATGGTCAGACACTCCTCCACCCTCCCCGCTCAACACCCGAACATCCATCAGCCTCCCCACCACTTCCCTCGAAATCAACACAAAGTCCATCAACGCTCTCTCCACCACTGCACCACGGCCATCCTTACCCATGTGTACTTGTGGATATCTCGCTTCTTGAACTAACTGTTCCCGACCACCAACTCCTGCTCCATACATAGGTCTATCAGGTTTTCTCCACTGTCATTTCTACCGGGAACACCATACCTTCCTATCACATTCTCCACCACAACATCTCCAACTCTCGCATTAAGGTCACCCAGTACAACCACATTGAATTGACCTCCAAAACTCTCAATGCACTCACTCATGTCAGTCCAAAATTGCTTCCTCTCCTCTTCACTCCTCTCGCTACCCGGACCGTATGCACTCATAAATACCCATCTTTCTACGCCTAACTTAACTTTCACCCACATCAATCTTGTGGACATCTCGTTCCACTCGGTAGCTACTGGACAACCGATCACTTGATATCAACACCACACGTTCTCGTGCCCAGCCTTCCTCCACTCCAGACTTTCTTCCACTTACCACACCAAACTCACGTTCGCCCTTACCTTTCAACTTCGTCTCACTCAGCGCCAACACATCAAACTTCATCCTCACAAACATCTCGCCAATCTCTCTCCTCTTTACTGCATTCGTACTACAGCCACGCACATTCAGCGACCCTAACAATAGGGTTCGCAAAGGCGTGGGCCTCTCCTGCCCCCGCTCGTCTTGCCGTCTTTGAGGAATGGTTTTACAGAGATCAGGATTCTTAGCCTCTTCGCTCCGCCCCTTTTAGTCGCCTTTTACGACACGCAGTGGTTACGGTAGCAAGATTCTACGCCCCGGCCACAAGTGATTAATGTTCGATGGCAACAAATTGTGCACAAAGTCTACAGTATATTGAGATTGATTTGATATTAGAAAGTGCTTTGATTTTATTTTTAATTGAATGTAATCTCAAATAATATGTGATGAGATGTTGGCCTAAAGGTCGATTTCTAAGCCTAGCTTGAAATGAGATAGATCATTCTGAAAGTGATCTTGCAATTAATTCCATACTTTGTGACGATAGTTCTCCTTGGGATAACCTGAAGAGATATTAGAATTTCAGCAATGACAGTGAAAAAATGTGTTCCAATTTTATTTACTGAGCAGAAATGCAGCATCTATAGTAAACTTTTTTCTCCACGTGAAAGAAGAGGGGACGTTTGAAGGGGGAGACGGTGAAGGTGCATGTAGATAGTGGAGCTGGGAGGGAGGCTGCTGCTTTGAGGATCAGCGGTGATAGGAGGGAGGGGCAGGATTGGAAAAAGGGCGGTGCTTGAAGGGAGAGGCAGAGATCGGAGCTTGGAGAGAGAGGGAAAGGCACTGCTTAGGGGGGAGAGGCGGTGCTTGGAAGGAGGGGCAGATATCGGATCTTGGAGAGTAGAGTAGTGCATTGAAGGAGGGGCAGTGCTTGAAAGAATGGGCCATTTCATGAAGGAGGGGCAGGTTGGATTATGTCAGATTGGATCGAAGACTAAAAATGGGCAGTGCTTGGAGGGAGAAGAAGACCAGTGCTTCAAGGTGGAGTGGTGCTTTGAGGAGCAGTGGTCTTTTTGAGAGAGGGGAGGTGCATGGTGGGAGAGGCAGTGCTTCGAGCGAGGGGTGATATTTGGAAGAAGGGGTGGTGCTTCGAAGGAGTGGAGTACTTGAAGGGAGAGGAGGAAGGCGCTGGGAGAGAGGGGTGATGTGAGAGCATGGGGGTGCTTGAAGTGAGAGGCGATGTATGAGGGAGGGGAGGCGGAGGAAGATGCTGAAACGAAGATGCAGTGCTAGGAGTTTGAGAGGGGAAAGGGTGCTTCAAGCGAGGAGCAGTGCAGGATGGGAGAAGGGGGGTGTTTGGATGGAGAGATAGCGTTTTGTGTGAGGGGCGGTGCTTGAAAGGAGGAGCGGTGCTTGTTAATGGTCAATTGCAGACGTGTTACTTCTTTATCTAGTCTGAGCCATAAATCATGGGTAGGCTAGCGCAAGCTATCTTTCAGGCGTAGGTCGGCCCGCAATGTTATGACCTTATCTTCTGTCTGGACAGTGTTGTCAAATTCAATAGACTGTCCCAAGACGGCTCTCACTAAAGCCTTCATGTTGACTTCGTCAGTCAATTCAAGTTCTTCTGTCTGATGACAGTATCGGCTACTTTATTACTTCAAAGACAATCATGCCAAGCTCGTATCTGCAGCCAGGAAGCAGCATTTGGCTACTTTATTACTTCGAAGGCAATCATGTCAAGCTCGTATCTGCAGTCAGGAAGCAGTCTTTTGTTACATTTGGCAGCCATTTCAAGACATAATAGAGCAGCACAAATCCAAATACAGATTATTTAATTCGTTTCTAACCCTTGGTCTATCTCCCTGGATGTGCATGGTGTTGTTAATGGCATTTGATAATTGTATGTGATAAAAGCGTTGTAAGCCGTAGCTAAGTGGATCACATGTATGTGATAAAAGCGTTGTAAGCCGTAGCTAAGTGGATCACATGTATGTGATCACATGTATGTGATCATATGTATGTGATCACATGTATGCGATAAAAGCGTTGTAAGCCGTAGCTAAGTGGATCACATGTATGTGATCACATGTATGCGATAAAAGCGTTGTAAGCCGTAGCTAAGTGGATCACATGTATGTGATCACATGTATGCGATAAAAGCGTTGTAAGCCGTAGCTAAGTGGATCACATGTATGTGATCACATGTATGCGATAAAAGCGTTGTAAGCCGTAGCTAAGTGGATCACATGTATGTGATCACATGTATGTGATAAAAGCATTGTAAGCCGTAGCTAAGTGGATCACATGTATGTGATCACATGTATGTGATAAAAGCGTTGTAAGCCGTGGCTAAGTGGATCACTTATATATATTTTTACTTTTTCTCAAACGGTAAAGTCGTTAAAAAATGTATTTAAAGGAATTCTCAGAATGAACAGAACAATTAACGGTTCAAGTGTTTCCTCGATGCAGACTGAGCGGGGTCTCATTGCACGCTACTTGACTTCAGCGTGAGCCGATGAGCAGCTATGTCGAGTACCTTTTGCCTCTGTCTAACTCTCAATGGATGAGCAGCTCTGTCGAGTACCTTTTGCCTCTGTCTAACTCTCAATGGATGAGCAGCTCTGTCGAGTACCTTTTGCCACTGTCTAACTCTCAATGGTCAATAATGTTGAATGGGGCATTGAGCTCAATTGATCTATGTTTTAATACAAGTTAACCCATTTCATTCGTTGTGCCGGGTTGAAATGTGGCATCAAAGAGCAGCAGAGTTCTATTCATGAATTTACTACCGAGATAATTAATTCGAAAAACGAAATGTTTGTTCCTACAACAGGTGCCAAGGGGAACTTATCGCTAATGTTTGGAACTGTGGTTCCCTCGCCTTAACTGATAGCCAAATATGTTTACAAATACATTGCAATTTTGAAAACACAATTTTTTATTCAGTACAATGATTTTCTTTTACTGGTTAAGTAAAATTATGATGGGTTTTCACTACCGAATCATCATTTCATGTATCATTTATTTATACTCTTTCATTGATTATATACCTCACAAGGCATGACTACTATTCCCATGTTTTTCGGTACCGGAAAATCTCTGAATTACATTTTATTATGCCATCAATTGATCATAAAGTAAAATAGAAGCCTTCACTAATTTGTGCAGGATTTTTTTTCAAACGCGATTACTTATTCAGATAAATACAACTTCCCTTCTTCTTTATTTAGTTTGATAATGTTTGATTTCAATAACATTGATATGGGTTATTATTTTCTTAATAACGTTTGATGATTTAAATGAGATAATGCGATGGTTAGAGTCGCTGCAGTTACACTGTAAGTCTCCCTTTATTATACTTGTGCCGCCTTTATTACGCTTGTGCCACTTTTATTACTGGCTCTATATTGGGCCAATTATAAACCAGGGCTTGCAATACAGTACTCTTCCACCACCTTAAACTCACACTGTCACCCCTCCTTATCGTCATATATGCGACCTTTCCCGCTCCCATAACCCCCTTCCTTTCTTCACCAGATATGTCTACCTTCCCACCCCCCAACCAAACCCTTTCTCTACCCCACTTAAAATATACGTACGTCCACCCTTACAATTCCTCACACTCTCCTCTCCCCTCTTGAAATATACGTACCTAGCGCCGCCCCTTCGCTCACGTGATCGAAGTGTAGCAGATAATGAATGATAAAGTAAACGTCGAGCAAGCGAGCCTTTTCACTTTAGATGCGAAAGGAATGACCAGGAATAAATGCATGCAAAATCATTGGTAAGCGTTTCACACTCGGTATCACGCGCAATTTCTTCACGTATAGAATTGTAGAGGATTGGAACAGACTTCTAGATAAAGTTGTAAAAAGCGATACAATCGAAACATTCAAGTCACGGCTTGACAAAATTCTACAAAATCGTCGTTAAATGGCTCCCAGCTATAGCACTCTCACCAGAATATCCGTGAAAAACGGTGTCCGGCATTGACACCCGTATGGTTAAATTAGTGTCCGGCATCGGGACCAGCACGATAAAAAAGGTGCGCAGCATTGGTACCTGCTTGTTGCAAAACGGTGTTCAGCAATGACACCGGAAAGCATTGGTTTAATGAGGAATGAAACTGTGACAATCTCAGATTAACATCGTTGATCGGCGGCTTCCTCTTCAGGTGCTGATTTAAGTTGTTTCGAGTATCATCGTTAAATGCTCTTTCTTTCTGCAAACTTTGCCTTTCATGATCTATTAAAGCATAAAATATACAGACACTTGATGCTCTCTTGGGCATTCTACTACAGAACTAATCTTACTATCCAGAGGCAACCCAGTTTGGGCCAAAAGGCCTATTGTAATCTTCTTACACTTGTAATCACTTGTTAAGCCAAGCCCTCACATTCTCTTACGTCTCTTTAAATATACGTACCTGGCCAACCTCCTTCCCGATCCTCACACCAAATATTCATATCTAGCACCCGGGCGGGGGGGGGGGGGGGGGGGGGGAGGGTGCTAGGTATGTATATTTGGTGTGAGGGTCGAACCCTAACATTTTCCCCTCCGTCATCACATTTACGCCACTTGCTAAACCTCTTCTCTACCCTCACACCAAATATGCATACCTAGCACTCCTTCCCAACTCTTACAGTCTCCTTTCCCTCATCACATTTACGCCCCTTCCCGACCCTCACACCAAATATACATACCTAACCCCTCCCCCCCTCTCCCCCCCCTCCCCCTCCTAATCACCAGCCAGCTAAGCTGGGCCTGTAACGCTGTAACTAAGAATATTGGTGCAGGCATTTGCATGCTTTAAAGCAAAGCTCGGCATGGTCGCTCCTCCTTAGGCTATGCGGATGCCTTCAAGCTGAGGGGAGGCAAAGGGAGGTATGGGAGAGGAAGATAGTAGAAAGAGACGTTCACCCGTTGAAGCTCTCACCAGCTCATTGAATCAATTAGATCCTTCAAGCTGAGGGGAGGCAAAGGGAGGTATGGGAGAGGAAGATAGTAGAAAGAGACGTTCACCCGTTGAAGCTCTCACCAGCTCATTGAATCAATTAGATCCTTCAAGCTGAGGGGAGGCAAAGGGAGGTAAGGGAAAGGAAGAGAGTTGAAGGAGACGTTCACCCGTTGAAGCTCTCCCCA
>SDVV010032668.1:0-11395 GCA_016164225.1 Gammarus roeselii
ACACGCTATCGCATCCTTGAGTGCATCAATAGGATAACACTCGACCAATCGTGTAAGGCGGACACGCTATCGCATCCTTGAGTGCATCAATAGGATAACACTCGGCCAATCGTGTAAGGCGGACACGCTATCGCTTCCTTGAGTGCATCAATAGGATAACACTCGGCCGATCGTGTAAGGCGGACACGCTATCGCTTCCTTGAGTGCATCAATAGGATAACACTCGACCCATCGTGTATGGCGGACACGCTATCGCTTCCTTGAGTGCATCAATAGGATAACACTCGGCCAATCGTATAATGCGGACACGCTATCGCATCCTTGAGTGCATCAATAGGATAACACTCGGCCAATCGTGTAAGGCGGACACGCTATCGCTTCCTTGAGTGCATCAATAGGATGACACTCGGCCAATCGTGTATGGCGGACACGCTATCGCTTCCTTGAGTGCATCAATAGGATGACACTCGGCCAATCGTATAAGGCGGATGTTGGCTATTCTATTTTGTGAGGATAACTTGGTGGGTTTGAATGGTCGGTCTGTTGCAGATGAGCAACATCCACATCACTGATGCTTGGAAAAAACAAAAACCGTGTTAAGTCTGTTCAAAAGTCAGACATTTGCATGGAAGCTCTGTGAAATAAAGCTCGTAGTTATTGTTTTTCAATGAGGTTTCCCTGATCAATAAATGGACACCATTCTTATATAAGGAAGTGGTAGTTCAATGTCCTCCACCGAGCGAGGAAGTGGTAGTTCAATGTCCTCCACCGAGCGAGACCAGAGGCGTAGCTACTGTAGGAGGATGCGACGGGTGCGGCCGTTCCCACCTTTGAGGTTCTGAATATGGATGAATGTAATGGAACAATTCGAAAAGACAGGTTTCAAAGCAGTTTATTCAATGGTTGATGAAAAATCGACTCCTCTCCTTGGGAAAGTTTTGGCTACGCGCCTGAAGAAAGACAAGAGACGAGCTCGAGGTCATAATCTAATTTGACAACAAAAATGAATGGTGGGAAGGTAACACAATTGATAAGAAGTTTTATGATTTATTGGAACGATGCACACGCGTGTAATGGGAGACTATCAAGATGGTGATGGTAGACAATTAGGAAGCTGTGATGATGACAGACAAATAAGAGTGCAGTGGTGATGGTAGACAATTAGGAAGCTGTGATGATGACAGACAAATAAGAGTGCAGTGGTAATGGTAGACAATTAGGAAGCTGTGATGATGACAGACAAATAAGAGTGCAGTGGTGATGGTAGACAATTAGGAAGCTGTGATGATGACAGACAAATAAGAGTGCAGTGGTGATGGTAGACAATTAGAAAGCTGTGATGATGACAGACAAATAAGAGTGCAGTGGTGATGGTAGACAATTAGGAAGCAGTGATGATGACAGACAAATAAGAGTGCAGTGGTGATGGTAGACAATTAGGAAGCTGTGATGATGACAGACAAATAAGAGTGCAGTGGTGATGGTAGACAATTAGGAAGCAGTGATGATGACAGACTAATAAGAGTGCTATGGTGATGTCAGAAAAATAAGAGTGCAGTGGTGATGATAGACAATTAGGAAGCAGTGATGATGACAGACAATTATGAGTGATGTGGTGATGTCAGACAAATAAGAGTGCAGTGGTGATGTCAGACAAATAAGAGTGCAGTGGTGATGATAGACAATTAGGAAGCCGTGATGATGACAGACAATTAAGAGTGCTGTGGTGATGGCAGACAATTAAGAAGCAGTGGTAATGACAGACAATTAAGAGTGCAGTAGTGATGGCAGACAATTAACAGTGCTGCGGTGATGTCAGACAAATAAGAGTGCAGTGGTGATGGCAGACAATTAACATTGCTGTAGTGATGGCAGACAATTAACAGTGCTGTGGTGATGTCAGACAAACAAGAGCGCAGCGGTGATGGCAGACAATTAACATTGCTGTGGTGATGGCAGACAATTAACAGTGCTGTGGTGATGTCAAACAAATAAGAGCGCAGCGGTGATGGAGTGCTGTGGTGATGGCAGACAATTAACAGTGCAGTGGCGATGGCAGACGATTAGCAGTGCTGTGGGGATGTCAGACAAATCAGAATACAGTGGTGATGGCAGACAATTAACAGTGCTGTGGTGATGGCAGACAAACAAGAGTGCAGTGGTGATGTTAGACAAATAAGTGTGGAGTGGTGATGGCAGACAATTAACAGTGCTTTGGTGATGTCAGACAAATAAGAGTGCAGTGGTAATGTCAGACAAATAAGAGTGCAGTGGTGATGGCAGACAATTAACAGTGCTTGGTGATGGCAGACAATGAACAGTGTTGTGGTGATGTCAGACAAATAAGAGTGCAGTGGTGATGACAGACTATGAACAGTGCTGTGGTGATGGCAGACAATTAACAGTGATGTGGTAATGGCAGACAATTAAGAGTGATGTGGTGATGGCAGACAATTAACAGTGCTGTGGTGATGACAGACAGTTAATAGTGCTGTGGTGATGGCAGACAATTAAGCAGCAGTGGTAATGACAGACAATTAAGAGTGCAGTGGTGATGGCAGACTATAAACAGGGCTGTGGTGATGTCAGACAAATAAGAGTGCAGTGGTGATGGCAGATAACTAACATTGCTGTGGTGATGGCAGACAACAGAGAGTGCAGTGCTGATGGCAGACAATTAACAATGCTGCGGTAATAGCAGACGATTAACAGTGCTGTGATGATGTCAGACAATAGAGGGTGCAGTGGTGATGGCAGACAATTAAGAGTGCTGTGGTGATGGCAGACAATTAACAGTGCTGTGGTGATGGCAGAAAATAGAGAGTGCAGTGTTGATGATAGATAATTAACAGTGCTGTAGTGATGGCAGACAATTAACAGTGATGAGGTTATGGCAGACAATAGAGAGTGCAGTGGTGATGGCAGATAATTAAAAGTGCTGTGGTGATGGCAGACAATAAAGAGTGCAGTGGTGATGGCAGATAATTAAGAGTGCTGTAGTGATGGCAGACTATTAAAAATGCTGTGGTGATCGAAGACAATAGAGAGTGCAGTAGTGATGGCAGACAATTAGCAGTGTTGTGGTGATGGCAGACACTTAAGATGCAGTGGTAAAGATATACAATTTTATGTGCAGTGGTGATGACAGACAAATAAGAGTGCTTTAGTGACGGCAGACTGTTAAGAGTGATGTGGTGATGGCAGACCCGACTGATGACGGGCAACTGTTATTATAGAGTTAACTGACATGGGAGGGAACTAAAACAATATTGTGGAATAGCAAGGCCCAAACAAATTGAGAATTTTGTCATTCCATGTGTCTCATCACCACCTGCGAGAGCTGCAACTCTGACCACCACCTGCGAGAGCTGTAACTCTGATCACCACCTGCGAGAGCTGAAACTCTGACCACCACCTGCGAGAGCTGTAATTCTGACGACCACCTGCGAGAGCAGAAACTCTGACCACCACATGCGAGAGCTGTAACTCTGACAACCACCTGCGAGAGCTGTAACTCTGGGCGAGTTCACTAAGTCAGGAATGAGGCAAATGGAACATTAAAAAAGTAACACTTTCGTACGTCAATAAAAAGATAGTTTCGTTTTCTGTGGGGCGACTGCAACTTTAACCGCCCCCCACGGAACACGAACATTTCTGACGAGCTCAACCCCTGTTAATGAGCCCATACAGTCGGGGGTTACGGCAGGCCCCTCCAAGCCCCATACACGGCGTCACGACAGGCAGCTTCAAGTCGTGCTCTCCTTCTCATTTGCCTGCAGTTCATTAAACTCAGGCAAAGACATCAATTACTGACCACGCCTCCCGGAGTCGAGGTGTCGCTGCAAAAGATTGTCAGCAGTTTAGTTGGACATGAAATGTGCGTAACTTACGCATGTATTATTAGATCGGGTCGATAGTGGATCCTATTACATTGTGTCAAATAAGGGTGTTAGGAGGAGACGATATTGTCACTAGGGGCGCTCTTTTTGGTAGAACTGTTGGGACCTCAGGCCAGATGATATTGCTACAAAATACGTTTTTCGACGTTTCGGATTCACAGTTTCTTTTAGGTGTTAGTTTGAATGTTGGCAGAATAACATAGAAAAGGAATATTCTAAGAAGCGATCTGATTTGCACTGAGAGGAGGTAAAGTCGCGTGTTAACAAACACTAATTGGGAACAAACATGGAATGAGAACTTAGAGATCGACATCATACGGTCTCCATTCTGAGTATATGAGTTTATTACTTCCATCGATATTTACCTGTTCTATATTCATGGTTCCAAGTCTCTTCCGTGCTTTCTCATATTTTAGTCCGACGAGCGATTCCAACTCAAACGAAGGCTCCAAGTGACTAGCACCCGGCGTCAATTAACTGCCCCCCCACGTACCTACATGCGTTGCCCTCATAACTAGAAAGGTGATCATCATCACTCATAACTAGAAAGGTGATCATCATCACTCATAACTAGAAAGGTGATCATCATCACTCATAACTAGAAAGGTGATCATCATCACTCATAACTAGAAAGGTGATCATCATCACTCATAAATAGAAAGGTGATCATCATACCTCATAACTAGAAAGGTGATCATCATACCTCATAACTAGCAAGGTGATCAGCATCACTCATAACTAGCAAGGTGATCAGCATCACTGTTTAGTTAAACAAGTTAATAACAACTTCACTTGGACAGCAGAACTCCTTCTTACCTGTGCCCTGCAAGCCTGTAGTGAGTGTGGAGCGTAGTTTAGAGAGCCTAGCAGGCCTGTAGTGAGTGTGGAGCGTGGTTTAGAGAGCCTAGTTCCATCATCACTCTTTGCTCATCCTTACCTGTGCCCTGCAGGCCTGTAGTGAGTGTGGAGCGTGGTTTAGAGAGCCTAGTTCCATCATCACTCTTTGCTCATCCTTACCTGTGCCCTGCAGGCCTGTAGTGAGTGTGGAGCGTAGTTTAGAGAGCCTAGTTCCATCATCACACTTTGCTCATCCTTACCTGTGCCCTGCAGGCCTGTAGTGAGTGTGGAGCGTAGTTTAGAGAGCCTAGTTCCACCATCACTCTTTGCTCATCCTTACCTGTGCCCTGCAGGCCTGTAAAGAGTGTGGAGCGTGGTTTAGAGAGCCTAGTTTCACCATCACTCTTTTCTCATCCTTACCTGTGCCCTGCAGGCCTGTAGTGAGTGTGGAGCGTGGTTGGAGAACCTAGTTTCATCATCACACTTTGCTCATCCTTACCTGTGCCCTGCAGGCCTGTAGTGAGAGTGGAGCGTAGTTTAGAGAGCGCCGTGCCGGCGTCGCCACTCCCGGACCCCCCAAAGCCGTACTCGGGTCTGAACGACGCCCCTCCGCTTAGACCTTCCGTCATCCCACCACTGGAGGCCATCAGCCCACCACCGCTTAGCCCGCCGGCGCCCGCCAGCCCACTCGAGAGGCTCCCAGCCAGACTGCCGCTGTCCGACGTCACCATCTGACCACAAAGATGCGCACGCTGCATTAGAATGTGTCTTTCAATAGACCAGACCCAGCAGACAGGCCAGACTGCCGCTGTCCGACGTCACCATCTGACCACAAAGATGTGCACGCTGTATTAGCATGGGTCTTCCAATTTACCAGACCCAGCAGACAGGCCAGACTACCGCTGTCCGACGTCACCATCTGACCACAAAGATGCGCACGCTGCATTAGAATGGGTCTTTCGATAGACCAGACCCAGCAGACGGGTCTGTGTCGCAGAGGAGAAAACGATACTGCCCGTCGCTGGGCCGAACTACAAATTTGTAATATTATTTGTAAATATACCTACGCTGTATAAGAACAATCAATTGGTATCATGGCATCCACTGGATGTAGAGGGTCTCCTACATGACACATTACATCCAGCTATCTGTTAATAATTTCCTATTCATTTTCCTCATTATATGATTTCATTTTTAACAAATGGTAGAACTGAAAATCGACGCATGTCCAATTAAATGCAATGAAAAAGCTCCTTCCCATGCATGAATTATTTCATATTTTTTAGCACGTATTGTACGGTTTTCGTCCATATGTTTCCAAGAAACTCGGCAACGCTCACAAGCCAGACTAGCTCACAAGCCAGACTAGCTCACAAGCCAGACTAGCTCACAAGCCAGAAGCAACAAGTCTGAGCACTGCACAGACAAGAAAAATGTCAGTGTAATGATTCAATTACCTCTGGAGTACCTTAGAGAGGTGTTTTAGTGACTCTCCTCTTCTATAATCTAAATAAATTTCCGCGACGCTAACATTAACATGACATCAAAATTTGGCAATGACACCAAATTCAGCCACGAATTTAACTACGAGCAAAATTGCATGGTTATTCATTTTAAACTCAATTAACTAGTAGATTTTGGCACATTGGAACACACAGTGGAAAATTTTACTTCAAATCGGTGGAACAGCTCTAAATCGAAGTGTCATTGGAAGAGTAAACTTAAACGAGTTTAATGGTATCCGAATCCGTAAAAGAAGCCTACATCCAAACAGGAAAAAATATAGATGTCTGAACATAGTCATGTAACATTAACAATATAAACAGATTTTCGTACCTTCTTCATGAAAGATGCGAAGTTATTGGGCAGCATTTTTGTAATTGATGGGCTTGTCCAATCGAGGAAGCGGATCTCACTGTGAGAAGAGGGCAGTACTTTGGGTTTTGCACGGGAATTTTATTACTTGACAAGAACATAAACGCATGTTTCCGAATGTTTGTGCCCAAGTAAAGAATACTCTTTTCTTTATGCACGTGCTTCTCTATACTTATCTAACTAAAGATTTGTATCACTTGTTGATGCTGCTCTGCTACCAGGCTCCTCAGCAGCTGCTCTCATAGCGGGCACCGTCTCACAGCAGCTCCGGTTGAGTAGTGTATCTACTGGCGAAAGGTTATGCACTTGGTCCCGTCCGACCACTCAACAGCTCCCGCCTCCTACGGGCGCGAGCACCCACAGCTGGTTTGGGACTTACATTCTGGGCGGTGGAAGGTAAGCAGATTCCTCTTTCTCAAGTGATTTCAAAATATCTACTTAAGCTGGGTCTCATTTTTAGATCACATAGTTTGTATGGGACACGTCTAATTGCGTAGCTTATATACAGGGAAAATTTAGATTTTCTGAAAAAGAAAAGGAATATTATTCAAAATAGGTAAATTACCCCATTCCAGGAAGAAAATATGTTAGTGTTTAAACATACTTTGAGGTTCCAGCACTCAGCCTCTCCCGCCATCTTCATTGCCACGACACGATCAGTTTTATCGAGTCACGTGAATTGGAGAAGACGTTTAAGGTATTTGTCTTTTTTTTGCGCAGCCTGTTTGTTACGACTCGGTTCAAACAGAATGGTTGACGTGTGGTCTGTGAAGTACTTGTAGTAATTAGCATGATTATTTACTCGCTCGTCCTATCGAAATATTGTTAGTAATGCAAATTGAAGCCGTCAGGCTTGTTTATGAAAGAACTTAGATAGAGGAGCCTCTCATCGATTCAACAGGATTTAGATAGAGGAACATCTTATCGATTCAACAGGATTTAGATAGAAGAACATCTCTTCGATTCAACAGGATTTAGATAGAGGAACATCTCATTGATTCAACAGGATTTAGATAGAGGAACATCTCGTCGATTCAACGCGATTTAGATAGAGGAACATCTCATCGATTCAACCGGATTTAGATATATTAACATCCCATCGATTCAACATAACTCATATTTTGTTCAACATTTTCCTTCTTCTCACAAGGGGCCACATGGTGCAAAGATCATCCTAAACTCCTTTTGCAAGTTATCTCACGAATTCATCATACCGCGGTTGGATGTCCTACCTCTGCCTTGGCGGAAGGTAGACTTTATTCTCAGCGAGTTCGTGCCACATTGAAGAAGAATCCGTTCACCAAAACATTTTCTGAATATTTGTGAATTACAAATGCGGAAGAAGGGGATGTCTTATCCTATGCATCTCGGGCGAAGAAGCTATTATCAACCTTTCTCCGCATCTCGGGCGAAAAACCTATTCTGAGCCTTTGTTTAAACAAACTATTTAAACAATTTTAATGCCAACGAGAAACGACGGTACAGAAAATGTGTCATAAAAAAAAAAAACTTCTGTCAACAGCAAAAAAAGTGTCCGCGAGGAAGTGGTTCCGTCATTGTGGTAATCACTCAATTTAAATGAACTTCCACACAAACGGGAAAAATGACTCTTTTCTCCATAATGCTGCAACTCAAGTAATGTATCTCAACCTCTTTTCAAAAAGACAGCCAGCCGGCGAAACCGTTTCGTAAAGCCGTAAATCAAATTTAGTAGCCCACGAGTGATACAAGACCGGCTGTCAATATTGTACATGCAGGCACGAGATGCAGGCACGCGAGATGCAGGCACGCGAGATGCAGGCACGCGGGATGCAGGCACGCGAGATGCAGGCACGCAAGGTGGTAGTCGCGGTGCTCGGCATTAATCCTGCAGGTTAGAAAAGGCACTTGCGATGCGAGATCAGCGAGCGAGCAATGGAGATTTAACGGGTAGTTGCCGTTTACAGTAGCAGGGCTACGCACTGAGCAGGTCGCTGGACCCTAATGGTAAGACCAGTACGGTTTGGGTCAAACCAGTGCCTGCCCATGACCCTTCCTAATTCATCCCCTCATTCACGCCCCATAGACACCTAACGCACTCAGCGTCGCCATCTAATCAGTGGCAGACAAAGATCATACCGAAGTCATTTCTTGATCAACCAGACCAAAATAGCCACAGCGCTCAGCTTTGCTATCTATTCAATGCCTTCCCCAGACCCTACCTAAATAGTTTCTTCGTTCACCACAGCTAGACACCAACATCACTCAGTCCTAGTTTATCTTCCTCTCGCAGAGGCGCAATCCGCCACCACACCTAGACACCAACATCACTCAGTCCTAGGCTCTCTTCCTCTTGCAGAGGCGCCATCCGCCACCACACTTAGACACCAACATCACTCAGTCCTAGACTCTCTTCCTCTTGCAGAGGCGCCATCCACCACCACACTTAGACACCAACATCACTCAGTCCTAGACTCTCTTCCTCTTGCAGAGGCGCCATCCGCCACCACACTTAGACACCAACATCACTCAGTCCTAGACTCTCTTCCTCTTGCTGAGGTGCCATCCGCCACCACACCTAGACACCAACATCACTCAGTCCTAGACTCTCTTCCTCTCGCAGAGGCGCAATCCGCCACCACACCTAGACACCAACATCACTCAGTCTTAGACTCTCTTCCTCTTGCAGAGGCACCATCCGCTGTGTCCCTTCCCTTTCATCGCACGTCCTCCGGAGTCCTCCCCGCAGTCCCCTGATGAAGTTCTGGATTCGATAACAAAATGAATAGCCAGGAAATTAATTTTCCTGCTGGTTAGGGTGAGGGAGAGAATAACAGGTTGGGGATAGAGACGTTCAGGATGATAACAGGGACCTGGAGTGGTAGAAGGCAGTCAAGGGGTTAACTGCGACCACGAATGTGAGGGAGGTAGTCATAATGATAACAGAGACCGCTGGAGTGATGGGGGGAGTCGGTAGAGATTCTACAGGACCGGTACAGTGATGGGAGGTGAACAGGATAATAACAGGGACCGCAAAAGTGGTTGAAAGCGCTTAAGATGATAACTGGAACCGCTAAAGTGGTGGGAGACGATGAGGACGATAACAGGGACTGCTGCAACGATATGCTACGGTCACGATGTCAGGTGGTTATAGGTGGTTCTGCGTGTACAAAAAAATGTCCATTTTTCTTATGTAAAGATATTACTGTAGGAGAAGCTACATGCAACATATTTGTTAGTCAACCAGCAACATTTATAACGTCTCTATCGAACGCTCAATATTTTTAATACAGGAACAAGTAAACAAAATTGAACCCTTTGACCGTTCTTTGCACAATGTTGAAAATAACTTGAACAGCCTGGGTAGATTAGCTTATGACATTACGAAAGAATTTTACCTTTCTTTTCATTAAATGTTGTTTCTGAAAAAGAACTTTCTTAGCCTCCAAATCAGAAGAACAGGCTATTTTGTACCTGCTGTGCTAGAACTCTGTTTGTACCTACTGTGCTAGAACTCTGTCTGTACCTGCTGGGCTAGAACTCTGTTTGTACCTGCTGTGCTAGAACTATGTTTGTACCTTCTGTGCTAGAACTCTATTTGTACCTGCTGTGCTAGAACTCTGCTTGTACCTGCTGTGCTAGAACTCTGTTTGTACCTGCTGTGCTAGAACTCTGTTTGTACCTACTGTGCTAGAACTCTGTTTGTACCTACTGTGCTAGAACTATGTTTGTACCTACTGTGCTAGAACTCTGTTTGTACCTACTGTGCTAGAACTCTGTTTGTACCTGCTGTACTAGAACTCTGTTTGTACCTCCTGTGCTAGAACTCTGTTTGTACCTACTGTGCTAGAACTCTGTCTGTACCTGCTGGGCTAGAACTCTGTTTGTACCTGCTGTGCTAGAACTCTGTTTGTACCTGCTGTGCTAGAACTCTGTTTGTACCTACTGTGCTAGAACTCTGTTTGTACCTACTGTGCTAGAACTCTGTTTGTACCTACTGTGCTAGAACTCTGTTTGTACCTGCTGTACTAGAACTCTGTTTGCACCTACTGTGCTAGAACTCTGTCTGTACCTGCTGGGCTAGAACTCTGTTTGTACCTGCTGTGCTAGGACTCTGTTTGTACCTGCTGTGCTAGAACTCTATTTGTACCTGCTGTGCTGGAACTCTGTTTGTACCTACTGTGCTAGAAGCCTGTTTGTACCTGCTGCGCTAGAACTCTGTTTGTGCCTACTGTGCTAGAACTCTGTTTGTACCTACTGTGCTAGAACTCTGTTTGTACCTGCTGTGTTAGAACTCTGTTTGTATTGTACCTGCTGTGCTAGAACTCTGTTTGTACCTGCTGTGCTAGAACTCTGTTTGTACCTGCTGTGCTAGAACTCTGTGTGTACCTGCTGTGCTAGAACTCTGTTTGTACCTACTGTGCTAGAACTCTGTTTGTACCTACTGTGCTAGAACTCTGTTTGTACCTGCTGTGCTAGAACTCTGTTTGTATCTGCTGTGCTAGAACTCTGTTTGTACCTGCTGTGCTAGAACTCTGTTTGTACCTACTGTGTTAGAACTCTGTTTGTACCTGCTGTGCTAGAACTCTGCTTGTACCTACTGTGTTAGAGCTCTGTTTGTACCTGCTGTGCTAGAACTCTGTTTGTACCTGCTGTGCTAGAACTCTGTTTGTACCTACTGTGTTAGAACTCTGTTTGTACCTGCTGTGCTAGAACTCTGTTTGTACCTGCTGTGCTAGAACTCTGTTTGTACCTACTGTGTTAGAACTCTGTTTGTACCTGCTGTGCTAGAACTCTGTTTGTAC
>SDVV010032669.1:0-11395 GCA_016164225.1 Gammarus roeselii
ATATATACATCCCATTAACTATCCCATATATACCTTTTCTTCCAGCAGTTAATATACCTAACCCTTCTTACGATGTTTCCACTCCAGGAGTGTTTTATCTTTTTCTGTTTCAATGACGGTTTTCTTCGTCGGGGCTAGTCACTCATTCATTTTCTTCACCTCGAAATCAAATGATGGTTTAGTCAGGTGATTGAATGCCAACGACGTCTAAAGTCATTTCTGCCGATGTCCATGACATACGTAACACATTAGGAGACAATGCGGCTTGATTGACTTTCTTTTATTCAATAACTCTTAGGTAAATATTACCTGACTTTATGAATCATGCCTCGACGCTGGTAATTGTAATTTCCAAATGAATTCGCAATGCGGATATTAACGACGCATATTATACACAACATACTCAGAACACTGAAGCTAAATTCGATAGATTTTTGGATTATCCTAAATCTAAATACAACTAAAATGCAAAATTTTCTCAATATCAAGTTCATCTATATTCAAGATTTTTTGATAAAACTTTGCTATATACACAATTGAACAATCGCGATGTGATGTATGATACATTTTTTTAAACGGTGCACCGTATATATGGCATACTACTAATTCATCGTGTGTTATCACATCCCCCATTGTTTTGCATCGTTGAATTTAATATCGAACTTTCGAAATTCACGATCTGTTCAGCGTTTACTATATTTAATAATTTAAGGAGACGTCACTGGTTCACTTTGTGAGTATCATTCCCATAAATCGTATGTTGCTGTTATTTTTTGTGTGTAGCTAATACTCTTTACTGATTGGTAAAATCATAAAATGTACTCATCTGATTCGCTTTAGACGACTCTATAGCTCTCGACCAACCTATAGTTCACTCTCCATATCCACAAGGCATATAATATATTTGCCAATTTGAGTCATTCCCTGCCAACAATGCAGGTCGTATTATATTATATTCAGGCCTAAGTTCAATATAATATGACAGATGTTGCACTGAGAAAACATGGAATAAATATTAAATCCTTGTACGGTATGTTAGGAACTTTAGGAAAATAAACCTTCCATCTTATAGTTGCCCAGTCTGATTTCCTCGTTTTTCCATCAGATAGTCTTTATAGAGTTGTGAGGACGGCTCTCAGTGTTGAACTGCCAACCAATCAGTGTCTCTTGCCTCCGCTCGAATTTCTTGCCCGGAAGTCGTCTATTGAGCGTTAGTCGTCAGATACACGAGAAGTCTCTAAGTTGAGCTGCTTTGAGCAGAGTGCCGGGTGATTCAGGCATGTCTAAAAAACCTTCACTTCACTGAGCAGCCTTGAACATCGAATACGGCAGCATCCAGCGAATTATCTGCGCATAAAATAAATACTTGGACTTGATATTTTTCCGCTAAGAACTCCTTGGCAAGAAACCTCCCCCACAAAAGTTGTTTTGTTCAGATTCCCCGTTGTTTGTCCGCATTCTTGATTGCAAAGTTTCTCCATACCAATTGTTTTTTTATTCGACAAGGTCGTCCCAATTGAAAGGTTTTGTATTTATTCATTGGATCCATGGTACTCAATGAAGAACAATTGGAACTTTTTCCACTGTCTTGGAAATGTTGTTTACTTTCTCGAAAGATAGCTGTGTTTCTTCATCATTTATTTTCACACAAGGTTCTCGATAAAAGCTGTTAAGAACTCCGTTATTTGCCGATAGATCGTATTTTTTGACAACAAATGGAGCCACTGCTTTTACTCCTATGTATCTATGTGACTATGTTTTGAATTACCCGAAACTAAATACTTGGAATTGAATAAAATGCATTCGTATCACAGATATGTTGCATGCTACACTATATTTTTGCATTGTAATTGTAAACAATTGGTAGTACCAGAACAGTATGTACACGTTTTGTGTGATGTAAAGTTAAACTTGTAGAAACACACCGGATGTGCATTAACTGTAAATGTTCCTACCACGAATGAATCTTTATTTGTAGTAAAATAATAAAACGTTATGCATGTGATTAACTTGGGTCAATTCGAAATATTACAAAGATATGTTCTTGAGTTTTTCTACATTGCTGACTACTTCTTTAATTTTCCACTTCCTTCCCGTTTCTTCTAATGGTTGATCATTGTTTCCTTTTTTAGCGATTGCGGTCCCTTCTTGTAAACCGTCCTTTTATTTATCCACATGTGCTGATTCTTCTACAGACAAGTTTCTGTAGCATAACCCTGACTCTGAACTTACATGATTACTGTTCAGAAAATCCATGAAGGGTCAACCAACTATAATTTAGGTCGCTGGTTCGTGTTCACGTGAGATGTATAAACTCGTCATTTTTTGTAAGATTTAAGATGGGCAGCGGTGGAGCTGTATAGTGGGTTACTTACACTGACAATTCAGCATGTAGGTTGACCACTTTACGGGTCTGTCAGATAACCAGCGAAAGTTCGTTGTCAAATGCAGACGGGGAGCAGCCCTAAAAGAAGAAGCTAAACATCTCGGTCTCAATCGTGTTGGTCTTAATCTTATGCAGCTGCGTGTAGGAACAATAACTCTCTGGTTATATGTCCTTCATCCCTCGACTGGAACGATTTTATGAAAACAGATCAATGAAATAAATTAAAATCAATGTCTGGTACAACGACTTATGAAGTCGCACAGGCATTGGTTTCAGCTAGCAAGAGAATAAAGCAAAAACTGAACTCAAGATGGCTTCCCAGTACTCTGCTATTCCAATATTATGTGTGTAAACTAAGCGCAAGATGGCTCCCCAAAACACTGCTATTCCAACATAATGTATGTAAACTGGTCGCAATATGACTCCCCAGCACTCTACTATTCCAACATTATGTATGTAAACTGAACGCAAAATAGCTCCCCAGTACTGTGTTATTCCAACATTATGTATGTATATGCGTGCAACAAAATAGGAACATACTTCAACTCATTACAAAAACTATTTGTGTTGTACTTTTTGAGGCGTAAAACTATTTTTTAACATGATTATTTTTTCTATTAGAATCAATTCACGTTTAAGGCTAGCATTTGGAACCTCAAATTTATCAGGCAAAATGATAAAGTTAAAATAAAATCAATAGGGGAATCTCATGTGCATTCACATGGAAGAGCTGCTACAGAAAAATATAGAGATGGGATCACCTCTATGACTTGAACATCGAGTAAACGAGTAGTTTTAATCATTTTTGTTTTGAACTGTGAGGTTAATTGTGAGAAATCATTCATGACCTTTTTTTGGGACGCGATATGCACTTATGAAAAGGTAAGCTCCGCGCACTCCTTTTTTTGATATTTCGAAATACCGTATACGTAACTACTTAGAGTATGTGTATCAAAACTCTTCATATTATTTTTAAATAGCAGGCATCGTCGAATCGCATCACATTCTGTAGTAGGGGTACCCTACTTTTTTACCCTCTTGTTTTGATATCAGCTGCTATTTTTTAATGTGGCCCAATAAACATTGACCAAAAGTGTAGGATTTTTATTTACGGGAATCTCTATGCATTACCAATACCCTTGCTGTAAGGACAATGAATCAAATTAAACCAAAATAGTTATAATTTGGTCCTTCTTCCTACACAACAGGAACATAACGCACACAATAAATCCTGGCGTACGGAATGTAGTTTGAAATGATTAAAGTTTTTTGTTCATGCCTATGTCACATATCCGTATCGTTTATACAAAAACTGAAACGCTTTCAAGCAAATACAATTTGGGCATCTGAGAGGATAGGCAGTGCACGCCCTAATAATTTGCTCGATTGTAGGTACCTGGATGTCCTGTTAGTCTTTATGTCTTTTCAAATATGACAGAACATCGTCCCAAGCAGGTGGTAACTTCTTTTTTGATCATGGATGATGGATGGGACAGGGCACCATTTTGATGAGGATTTCTAGTAACTCTGGAGAATTGTGCTACAAACATTGCAAGTAATAAGAATATGAACAATTGTATCATCTAACATAACACGAAAATTGAGGATGGCTTCCACTCCAATTATAATTCTGCATTATTGAACAAAACAATGTTGACAGTCAGCAGCATCTGAAACATCGGAAAACGTTGTACCCCTGTGATAGAATTTATTTTCGATCCTTACTTTTTATTCACTTCAATAAAATTCGAACAATGTTAGGTAATGCATTTTGCAACTGTTTGCGTGGAACAGAATAAAATACGGAGACAAGAAAGATGTGAGATGTCAAACAGAGTCTGAGATGGAAAGTCATTGGTCTTGCAAATGCGAGTTAAAAATTACGACCCCATCAGAATCGTATCCAGTATCAACCAGAGCATGGTATTAGAAGAGCTCTGATTGATGAAAGGAAAGTGAGAGTCCCTCTGATCTTCTCCCGCTAGCAAGTAAGGCTGATTAATTCCTGCATCCTCTGATGCGGAAGAACGAGATCAGGTGGGTTCAGAAGCTCAGGAAGCATCGAAGGTACAAAGAACTTGTCGTCGCTAAAATCCACTTGATGACATCGATCACTCCTGACACTGTTCTGTGTATTCCACACAGTGAGATGTAGATATTTTAGCGTCCCGTGAAAATAACATTAATATAAATATTCACACTCCTCTGCAACTATAATTAGAATAACACTCCTCATTTAGATTTATTATACATTGGTATCGAGGAACATTAAACATGCATGTTACTCTGGCACTCCAAAACATTGGGCATCTGCCAAATAGAAATTGCTTTACACAACTCACAATTGTATGTATTCATATGGATTCGATGTATCATATTTTTTTAGCTCCACAGACCGGTGCAACGGTCATGCCAGCAGCTGTTTAATAATTAAGGTTCAATCACTCACACTCACAGTTGCCTGTCAGAGTCGCTGGCACGACTTGACGCTTGCTTTTTTATCTAAAAATTTTCAATGTTGTTTCAAATGCGATGAATGAATCGTGAATTCAATGCCTCAATTTCACTTAGTATAAGAATGCACTTCGTTATAAACATTTCTTGAAGAGGCATTTATCAATTTTACCTCTGTTAAATTGGAATTAATAGGAGTAGTATAAAGTGATACAAAACGCGGATGTGAAGGAATTAGATAGGGATATATATAGAGTTACTTTTGGTGGGCGGAAAAGGGCGCGGTGCATGCAACCTTGACTCACCGAGCGTACGGGGGTTCGCACAGAAACGGGGGGCGGGGGGCGGAGGGTACCGGAACTGGTTTGGTGCCCGAGTCTCCTAACGGACGGATGGATGGACGGACGGAAAGATGAACGGACGGATGGACGGACAGCGTTCGGAAATGCATTGGCAAGGTTTATGTTATGAACATTTTAATTTGTACTGTATTTTGATATATATTGTATTTATATATAAGTTTTTTCATCGTTAGATGGTTGTAGTGGAGTATTATTTGACACTAACTGTTGCTCTATATATATTTTTATCCGATTCTGGTATGAATGGTGTTATATCAAGTTTTCTAAAGGGGGGGGGATTGGTGCGGTAGAGAAACCCCCCTAGGGAGAAAGTTGGATGCGCTCCTGTAAAATTATGTGAGTTTGCTCTTGCCTATTTCTTGTCGTATAAATTTGTTTCTGTGGCACGTTTGCTTCGTTGTGTGTGTTTATATCGGAATATATTTATGGCTGGTTTATTGTTTCTATATTTTTTTTTTCTGTGGAAATATATGATGGTATTCATATCTAGTTGTGGTATATATGACTCATTCGATGCTTGATTGGTGGGTTCGTAGTGGTGGAGGCTTGGGATGTTTATGTATAATATGTATATATATCACTATATATTCTTTTATTAGATTAGTGTGGTAGGCATGTCTTATAACTCAATATCCAGCCTCAGTGTACGAACGCCCTTATTTGTACCAGCCTAAAGGTAGGATTACAGGCAAGGTTCTGTGTTTCCCCTCTATTTATTTCATATGTATATAATATCTGTAGAAATAGTAAGGATTATTTGCCAGGTTGTTTGCGGTTAGTGTATTTTTTTCTTAGGATGCTGTATCTTCGTTACGAGATTCTTTCTACCCCATATTCCATTATCCATTTTTGAAACATTTATATCAGTGTTCCATTGATATGTTTTTCCAATAGAGAAATACCTGAACGATATGGATTTAATGTAAGTTAAAATATTATGTTACGTATACGTAATAATGATCGATTGATTTATGTTGAATTTGCGCTGTTTATGGAATTTCGATCAGTTAACTCATACAGTTTTTGGCAATTTAGGGTATTTTAGGCTTGCAGCTTCCACATTATTCCAGGCATAATGGGGTCGGTTATTGCATCATTGTGGTAGTTTTATATGTATATATGACACATCTGTTACGATTTAGCCGTAGTTACTTTAGTTAAAGAGATGTTAATTTATCCCTGTTTTGGATAGGTGTTGTGGCTAATTTCATTAGATTTTTGTATGTACTATACCGTATGTACTATAGGTTTCAGTTACGTCGCCTGCATGTCTTGGTATCATATTCACATTTCATGTTTGTTTGGTTAAATGATTGTTCATTCCCATTCATCACGTTTTTAATGGTTGTTTTAAGTATGGTAGAGAATTTATCTTCTTGCTTTGTTCTATCTCGTGAGTTTTAGTATGGGTCCTTCACTTTTGTAGGTTCTCTGTTGAATTTCCATCTTCAATGCAATCCGTTGGTTATTTATGCAATTTAGGACATATTACGTATGTATCTACATTATAGAATATTATTTCAGGTCTAATTTAGTTACATATTGTTTATTGTTAGTGTTTTATATATCTTCTTTCATCCTGATACAATATTTGACGTAGTTATTACAGATATAGAACAGACGATTTGTTACAAATTTGGTCTTGTTGTTAGGCTATTCAATATTTAGGAGGAGTTAGAGAGTCCCCTAGGCAAAAGCTCATTCTGTTTATGCTTGTTTGTGTAAATAGACCGATTTATTAGGATGAATATAATAATTTAGTATAATTTTTATGTGAATTATAGCAGAGTAGAGAACCTTATTTAGCAGTTTTTTATATGTTCCTGATGTTATGTTTATTTTTCTACGAGAATCATAGGAATGTATGTTTAAGAAGTGTAAGTACGTACTGCATTTTTGTGAAATTTTCGTCATTGATCCCTAGCAAATGTGTAGTTTAACGTTTAGATGATAATTTACTAGATGGATGGGTCCTAGTGTAGAGGTGGTTTATACTCTTTGGCTGTCATTTTGGAGTTCATCCATGTTCAACGTGAATTATGTACGTTCTTGTAGACATCGATTTGAGTTTCATGGGTTTGTTAGTGAGGTTATGCTACAAGCTACTCATCGTTGTAGTGTTTTACTTAGGTCATCAGTAAACAGAACCCCAGCTTTTTATTGCCACACACTCTCTGAGACTCATTCCTGACCACTGTACATGTGTCTAGATTTTGGTTATGTCCAGGATGTGTCTTTGTTCGAGGCTGTTCAGAGACGATGGGTTAACAGATGCGAGGTTCGTCTGTGGCATCGTATCGTGACTGTGTGTTCATTCTAAATTTGTTATATATCAGTGGTAGATTGCTGAGAAGTGACCTAGTAAAACAATATAGTTCATTTTTATGACAGAGTAGGCTTGGATTTGTACTCCCAGAGACATAGCATCAGTTAGGTCTAGGAATTTATAATTGATTTGAATGGTATGATAGTATAAAATAACATTTTTCACATTAACTCAGCGTTAAATGTCAGTTATTTCCGTTATGGCTGTTATGTTAGTATACGATCTTAGTCATGAACCAGATCACGTCGTATATTGGAGTAGGGTTCATCATCTGAGTGCGGTAGGATACACCGTATATAATAGTTAATCGTTGTTGCATGGGGTAGAGTACAAAATCTTATTTAGCTATTTTTTTTAGATGTTGGTGTACATTTTGATTTGATATCATAGGAATATATCTGTATTCGATATAAATGTGCCTATTTTCATGGGATGTTGGGTATAAAATACGCTTATTTGGATGTAATGCTTCAAAAATTTGGTGTGTTTTCCCTCTCGACATTGGATTTGGGTCCGGTTCCATATTACCTTGGAGAAGTATTCTACCGGATTTGTGTTGAGTGTTAGTGTTGAAATTCTTCAATAATTGAATGTACATCTCAATTATGTTATCCAATCGCAGATCCAATAGCAGATCTTTGCTAGATGATTATTCCCGCAAGTCTTACTTCTATAAATGTTTGTATTTCGTTCGAAGTTTAGACACTTAGAAGTTTTTTATTCATTCAGGCTTCTGTTATGAGACTGCGTTCCCATTCAGAATATTTGAATTGTTCGACCATTCACCAGATCCACTTTAACATTTTTCACTGAAAGGCTGTTATGATGGCCATAATCCTAACTCATTCTAACTTAAAATTAACAAGGATTGTATATTTTCTCCCGTTTCATACTTATGTTAGGTATTTTTTCTTCATTGATTTAACCTTCATCCATATCAAATCTATTCACTTGACCCTGTAGTTTTACCAATATTTAGCGATGACCTAACATTACTCGACCAGTCTCGAGTAATGTTAGGTCATCGCTCATTTGCGGACTTTCGAGTTCAAAACGATTATGTAAGCTTACCCCATACGTCAGTGAGTGTTACGAATGTTAAAGCGTTAGCAAGATTTATGTACGGTTTTACTGTTGGAATATGATTTTTTATTTTTTAGTGTTGGACTTTTTGCTCCTACCATTTTCGTCTATTATATCAGATATTGATTAAATCCACTCTAACAATTTTTCATACAGATCTGCATTGTAAAATCCGCAATCCGCAAGATCTAGTAAATAAACCATGTCTAAGGTGCATAATTAGCGAAATATATATCAATGTACGATAACATAGATCAAATATCGATGAATGCAAAAAGGGTTACCATACAATGACGAATACATTATTACCTAGGCAACTTAACCTATTCTATCCAATAGTTATGTATTTTAATCAAGTTTGATGGTTATTTATGATATTGATATGTATGCATCTCTCCACTAGGGCTGTATATTTATCATATCAAGAGCAGTTGAATACATTTTCTCCAATTTGATCCAGCAAAAAACCTTCTGCAGATGTTTAGATTCCAGAATTTATCGATAGCTCTGTTACATGTTTGGATGAGACTCAGCAGGTAGGATCCATGATACTAATGCACTTCAATTTGTTACATTTTTAATGTGGATTAGTTACACGCGATGGTAGGTTTAAAGATCTAGTCATTCTAACCAACTTAACCAGTAATTATATAATTATATAATGTGTATATTCAATCGTATGTACGTGTAACATGAGTTAAAAATATTTAACACAAGGGTCGCTATCCCTGGCGCTAAATTCTTTTATAGCTAACGTCAGATCAACCACTATCATCTCCACCAACTGCCATATCAGCCCCAAGTTGTCCCGACTACCTACCTACGGTACCATTTTTTAACAGCGAACATTCATAGCGTTCCTCAGTCACACCAGCCACTGTCATATCTGCCAGTGACATTCTGGCGAAAATCTGTTTCAGCGCACGTCAGAATTACCGGTTATCACTATAATGAAACTTTTCCTGCCCAACCCAACCTAACCTAGGGTACGTGTTTCTAACCTGCGGGGCAAAGGTACGTATTTCTAACCCGCGGGGCGAACATACGTATTTTTGTAGGGTACGTAATGCCGTTTTTTAGCGTTTTTTTATTGAAGTTTCATTAAAGTGATAACTGTTAATAGCTTTACACATAGCTTTAGATGTGAATTGACGTCTTTCCATACTTAAAAAGTTACCATGGATATGCACGAACTATCGCATGTGTAATCGTAAGAGCTTATGCCAGGTGCATTCATGTTACATGATGAGTGTCGAAAAAGAAACAAAATATCAATCGAGACAATTTAAACTCTGATTTTGACAGCATTGTTATTCTACTTCGTTATTAGTGTTTCAATCTTATGGATTAAATAAATAGTACAATCCTGCTTTCCGAGAGAGGATAAGGATTAACGAACAAGAAACTTTTTTCTTCTTATCTTAAACTGTCTACGCAGTGCACTTCGCAAGTATTTGGAGATAGCATAGAATAGTGTAAGTATTGTAGCTCTAGGGACATTTTTACAGTTTCGGCAATTTTGATTTGAATTACAAGGCACATGATGACACAAAATAAACTGGTTTGAAGTCAACGCTCACAACTCATAAAAAAATTGACGTAGGAAGGTGAAAAAACAGGGACATGACAGAACATATTCTCCATTTTTAATTGGCTTATAGCAAGTACTTGAAATGGGCACCCTGCTGCTGAATACAGCGGCTAACCCTTTACTGGAAATTTGAGATTAGTGTCAGAACGTCATTTTGTCAAAAAAAAAAAATAACCTGCTCACAGGCCCTTGTTTAGTTTACATATACAGCAACTTGCTCTCCATTTGTTGACCACATTGCTGACGGCCTGAATGATTAGATCAAGGGTGCATCACTGACAAATACATTTTCATTTTGATTGGAAAATAATTGGAAAATAATGCTGCTCAATAGAAAATTGACTCATATTGAAAATCCGAATTCATCTAAAATGTTTATTACGACGATAATTTATATAATAGTCGCGGTATTTTTTATACGAAATACAACTTTAGGACAAATTCATTCATGTGATTTTTACCCCCATCTACGTCAATTAGTGTTTGAGTATTGAGCGTTACTGTCAATCCTCCTCTTTTGTGCCACACTATATCAGAAGCCAGTCCGTCATTCAAGAAAACTGAAAAATGCTTAAGGCATATCGTTCGTATTTTTAATATTTCTATTATTATTTCATTCCAAGTAACATTTTCTTTCGGCATTATATGGCAAAATCCGTTTCCGCAATTATTGATGTACGGCCTACAAAAGGTAATATCAAAATTTTCGATGCAATTTTTCCGTCCAATTGAACTGATAAGAACTTTGATATTGTCTCATCAACTGTCATCAAGTAGTTGAAATTTATCAGTGTCCTGCGGGGAGCTACATTATTGTATTTGCAACTTTTTGAAATGATCAGCGTTTTCTGTATGAATTGTGACAATGCATGTTTGATAGTGAATTTAATTTTTTAAGCTTGTCCTGTATGATTTCCGAGGTCGAAGTCTTGCAGGGTGAGGGTACGTAAGAGATTTCTGCTGCAAATGAACCTGATGAGTTGTCATTGAATGACAACTCTCTGGGACAAATATTGACGCACGGCTATTATGGCTTGACCTTATACAATGTACATATGAGTGCAGCCAGAATCTCTCAATCGTAGTCAGAGTGCCTCAAACACCAATTTTCCAGTTTATAAAGTGTGCCACTTCAAAGTAAAAACCAACCGGCGATTACTCATTTGCTTAAATACAACTATGTTATATATATT
>SDVV010032670.1:0-11395 GCA_016164225.1 Gammarus roeselii
ACTTGCCACGATTAATTTCACTTCTGGTGTTAGAATGTTTCCCATTAAAAATACGACTGGAAAACTTGGGTTCGGCTATGACGTCAAGGCGGACATGTGTAGAGAGCGTGCGAATTTCCGCCTTAGGATCGGACTGTCTTCTATATTCAGGGGACTGTGCTTTGAGACTGCTTTATTTATCAGTGACGACGATGTTGCCATGTCTTCATCTCCGTAGGGCACTGGAGAAACAGACTACCAAAACACACAAGATGGCCTCTGGGTTACTCATCTCTGATGGCCATCATCTGATTTACATGACATGCTACGCTGGTGCATACTGCTCGCCTGTTCACCGGAGGCCAACGGAGCACTTGAGCGTTGTGGACACCGTAGTAGATCACGACGATGTGCTCCGATCCACTACCATGTACTACCATGTACTACAATAATCGCGGGAGATACGCTCTTGATTTTTAATTGGGTATGCTTACCATGCAGAATTATGATTTAACGTTCACTGAATTGAATTAACATTGAGTTTGATCTCCATCTGATTTCACTTACACTCTTGAACGTAATCGAACGTATTCTATGGAAATCTTGCTAGGAGTGTCCCAGTAGCTGATATAAATTCCAATATGACAATAGATGGCATGCGAATGACACGTGACTCCGATCCATTGTGACAGCTTTGGGTGTTATGAGGGATCAAAAAAATACAAATAAATAGCTGCGGCACAATTCAACAATCACCAACGTCGAAGAACCCAGTTGATCAGCATCAAGCGACGTTGGCATCAACGTACGTACATCCCGTCCTCCAGGGAAAGAAGGTTTCATTTTACTAGCCGTATCTCAATTTCCCAGAGATAGTGTTATTCAGAATATATCTTGAATTACGTTTGACAAACGAAAACGACGAGCTCTACTTAAGATACAATAGAAAAAAACAATGTTCTTTTCCCTCTTTCTGAAATGAAACTAAGATATATATTTCAGCCGAGAAATTATATACTTTAATGTCCTAACAGGATCATGCTTTCGATGCATATGCAGTTGACATAGTGCTTTTGATAAACGATTCTCAGAAGAATTATAATAATTCATGAATTGCGTTATATTACACAAATGAACGACCTAGAAAATGTTGGCTCATAAATTATCTTCTGTGTAGAAAAGAGTTTTTGGAAGCCGTGACATCGTGATACCCCGAATCTATCGAATAAACGAGAATTTGCTGTGTAATTTGAATTACTCTGTGCATTTTACTCCATGCACAACATGTTACACCATGCACAACATGTTACACCATGCGCAACAAGTTACTCAGTGCACAACATGTTACTCCATGCACAACATGTTACTCCATGCACAACATGTTACATCATGCACAACCAGTTACTCCATGCACAACATGTTACTCCAGGCACAACATTATACACCATTCACAACATGTTACTCCATGCACAACATGTTACACCATGCACAACATGTTACTCCATGCACAACATGTTACTCCAGGCATAACATGTTACTCCATGCACAACATGTTACACCATGCACAACATGTTACTCCATACACAACATGTTACCCCATGCACAACACGTTACTCCATGCACAACATGTTACTCCATGCACACCATCTTACACCATTCACAACATGTTACTCCATGCACAACATGTTACTCCATGCACAACATGTTACACCATGCACAACATGTTACTCCATGCACACCATCTTACACCATTCACAACATGTTACTATATGCACAACATGTTTCTCCATGCACACCATTCTTACATCGTTCCTGTCTTACAAATCTGCTACTCTTTTGCAGAAATATAATCGAAATCCACGAAGCAAAATTACCAATCGATATCATTTACCTTGACTTTCAAAGGGCCTTTGGTAAAGTCCTCACAAGCGCCTAATTAGTAAATTGTACAGCATCGGTATTAGAGGCGAGCTTAACAACTGGATAAAATGCTGGCTTACGGACAGATGGCAGCGAGTTGTACTTCCTACCCCAGGGGTAACGTTACAAGCGGCGTGCCTCAAGGATCCGTGTTAGGGCCAGTACTTTTTATAATAAGCATTAACGATCTCGTTAGCAGAGTACTCTCAAACATTAGCAAGTTTGCAGACGATACTGAGATCGGAGAAAAAGTGCGAACTAAACCAGAGTGTCAACAGATCCAACTAGACTTGAACAAAATTGTTGATTGGTCAGAAAAGTGGCGAATTAAATTTAATGTCGAGAAATGCAAAGTTGTGCACATATGTCTTCATAACCCCAAACACGAATATTCAATAACTGGAAAACCACTCATTCCCGTCATCGAAGAGAGAGATTTAGGTGTCATCGTTAGTAACGACTTGAAAAGCAGAAAGCAATGTATCGATGCTGCCAAGAAAGTCAACAAAATGCTAGGTATGGAATCCCACACCATCTCGTACACAAACCAGCACAGTATGCTCAAGTTATTTAATGCATTTGTTAGACCGCATCTCTAGTATGCCGTTCAATTCTGGTCTCCATTTCTTAGAAAATACGTTATTGAACTTGAGAAGGTTCAACGTAGAGCTACAAAACTCGTCCCCTCGCTGCGGAATAAATCGTACGAAGAAAGGCTTCGTGAACTTCATCTTTATTCGCTAGAGAAACGCCGAGTCAGAGGTGAAATGATAGAAGTGTGGGAGATTATGAAGGATAAGGAAAACGTCGACTGATCGAGCCTTTCCACTCTAGGTAAAGACAGAGCGACTAGGAACAACGGATACAAAATCGTTTGGACGCGTTTCTCACTCGGCATCACGAGCAATTTCTTCACGTATAGAGTTGTCGAAGAATGGAACAAACTTCCAGCGGAGGTTGTAAACAGCAATACAATCGGAACGTTTAAGTCGCGGATCGATAAGTTCTACTTAAATCGCCGATAAATAGCTAAACCGTTCCATTTCCTGTTGTTATAGAACAACAGATATAGCACACGAAGCTCGCATAGACGTTCTACTTCAAAACTAATCCTCTTGCTATCAAAGGGCAACCGAGTTTGGGCCAATAGTCCTTTTGTCGTCTTGCTACACCATCTTACACCATGCACAACATGTTACTCCATGCACACCATCTTACACCATGCACAACATGTAACTCCTTGCACACAATCTTACACCATGCACACCATCTTACACCATGAAAAACATCTTACACCAAGCACAACATATTACACCATGCACGACATCTTACACCATGCACAACATGTTACTCCATGCACATTATATTACTCCATGCACACCAATCTTACACCATGCACACCATCTTGCACCATGCACACTACCTTACCATGCACACCATCTTACACGATGCACACCATCTTACACCATGCACATCATCTTACACAGTGCAAACCATCTTACACCATGCACAACATGTTTCTCCATGCACAACATGTTACTTCTTGCACAACATGTTACTCCATGCACAACAAGTTACTCCATGCACACCATCTTACACCATGCACACCATCTTGCACCATACACAACATGTTACTGTATGCACACCATCTCACACCATGCACACTATCTTAACCCATGCACACCATCTTTCACCATGCACACCATCTTACACCATGCATACCATCTTACACCATGTACACTATCATACACCATGCACACTATCTTACACCATGCACACCCTTTTACACCATGCACACCATCTTACACCATGAGCAACATGTTACTCCATGCACAACATGTTACTCCATGCACACCATCTAACACCATGCACGACATATTACTCCATGCACACCATCTTACACCATGCGCGACATATTACTCCACGCACACCATCTTACATCCTGTACAACATGTTACTCCATGCACAACATGATACTCCATGCACAACATGATACTCCATGCAAATCATCATACACCATGCACACCATCGTACACCATGCACAAAATGTTACTCCAAGCACAACATATTACACCATGCTCAACATGTTACTCCATGCACAACATGTTACTCCATGCCCACCATCTTACACCATGCACACCATCTTACACCATGCACAACATGTTATTCCATGCACAACATGTTTCTCCATGAACACCATCTTACACCATGCACAACATGTTCCTCCATGCAAACCATCTTACACCATGCACAAAATGTTACTCCATGCACAACAATTTACTCCATGCACACCATCTCACACCATGCACAAAGTGTTACTCCATGCACAACAATTTACTCCATGCACACCATCTTACACCATGCACACCATCTTACACCATGCACATCATCTTACACCATGCACAACATGTTACTCCATGCACACCATCTCACACCATGCACATCATGTTACTCCATGCACAACATATTACACCATGCACAACATCTTACATCATGCACACCATCTTACACCATGCACACCATCTTACACCATGCACACCATCTCACACCATGCACACCATCTTACACCATGAACACCATCGCACACCATGCCCTCCCTTTCACACCATGTACACCGTCATGCACCATGCTCACCATCATACACCATGCATACCTTCTTACACCATGCACAACATGTTACTTCATGCACAACATGTTACTATATGCACACCATCTTACACCACGCATGACATGTTACTCAAAGCACAACATGTTACTCCATGCACAACATGTTACTCCATGCATAACATATTACATCATGCACAACATGTTACTTCATGGACACCATCTTACACCATGCACAATACGTTACTTCATGCACAACGTTATTCCATGCACAACATATTAATCCATGCACAACATGTTATTCCATGCACAATATGTTACACCATGCACAACATGTTACTCCATGCACAACATATTACTCCCTGCACAACATGTTACTCCGTGCACAACATGTTACTCCATGCACAACGTTATTTCATGCAAAACATCTTACACCATGCACAACATGTTACTCCATGCACAACATTTTACCCCATGCACAACATGTTACTCCATGAACAACAAGTTACTCTATGCACAACGTATTACTCCATGCACACCATCTTACACCATGCACAACATGTTACTCCATGCACAACATGTTACTCCATGCACACCATCATACACCATGCACAAAATGTTACTACATGCACAACATGTTACTACATGCACGCCATCTTACACCATGCACAAGATGTTACTCCATGCACAACGTTATTCCATGCACACAACACATTACTCTATGCACAACATGTTACTCCATGCACAAGATGTTACTCCATCCACAACATGATACTCCATGCAAAACGTTACTCCATGCACAACATATTACTCCATGCACACCATCTTACATGCATCAAATGTTACTCCATGCACACCATCTTACACCATGCACAACATGTTACTCCATGCACAACGTTACTCCATGCACAACATATTTCTCCATGCACAACATGTTACTCCATGAACTACGTTACTCCATGCACAACATATTACTTCGTGCACGTCATATTCCTCTATGCACAACGTTACTTTATGCACAACATGTTACTCCGTGCAGAATTTTCTTGCCGATGCGTTGGTATCCATTGACCAAAAAAAGTAAAATATCAATCATGTGTAAAGTGAAAACGTTAATTGGTTGAGATTGAATTTACAAGAAATTATCAAGAAATTTAAATATAGATGTTATTTACCCGACTGGTTAGAATTTTTCAACAAACATTTAGAAACGGCCCTGAAAACCAGCACGACAGCTCAAAACTCCTCACAACTCCATTGCTTTGAAGTGTTAGTGACTTTGATCCTTTAGAAACAGCGACCTTCACCATCAGCTGATCGCATGCTCAAAAATCTATTCATAGTCGGAGACCCCGAAATAATAAAAAATTGAATTGTTTAATCGACCAAACCTGTGAACAGAAATCCCCTTTTAAATAAGTGTAATCAAGTAGTAAATTTTAAGTTCCAAGTGTGGAACTTTCATTACCCTACCAGTTCCTTTAATAACCAGTGTGAGCTACTATCGAACTCCATTCGTCACCCTGTAATAAATCGATTGACGACGATAATATTTTGGATGGTAAACATTTTGAACGGGTGGACTCCGGTTGTAGCGATCTTTGCTAAATTATGTCGAGCGTTTAACATTGTTCAGCGCTTCACCTACCTATGATGATACAAAAATTATGGACGGTAACATTTAAACACATATATAATCCAGTAATGCATTGCATGTGGCAATTTCACATCGAGAAAATTAATCAACCACACAATGTTGGTTGACCTACTTGCAAAATGAAACAAACATGCTGAGTAGATTGAACTCCTCGCCAGTTGAACCAACACGCTGCGTTGACTGAACCCTTGCAATGGATACCAACACGCCACGTCGACTGAACCCCTGCAAGTGAGACCAACACGCCACGTCGACTGAACCCCTGCAAGTGAGACCAACACGCCACGTTGACTGAATCCCTGCAAGTGAGACCTACACGCCACGTTGACTAACCCCTGCAAGTGAAACCATCACGCTGGGTTGACTGAACTCTCGATCAGCACGTGAAACCACCACGCTGCGTTGACTGTATTTACAGCAAATGAAACCAACGCGTTGACTTATCTATCTGTTAGTACCACAACGCTGTGATGACTGAACTCCCTGTAAGTGAAACCACAACGCTGCGTTGACTGAACCCCTGCAAGTGAAACCATACTGCTGCGTTGACTGAATTCTCTGCTAATGAAACCACGACGCTGAATTTACTGAACTTCCTGCAAGTGAAACCACCACGCTGTATTGACTGAATGATCTTCAATGAAACCACCACTGAACTCCCTGCAAGTAAAACCACCATGCTGTGTTGACTGAACTCCCTGCAAATGAAACAACAACGCTGCATTGACTGAACTACCAGCCAGTAAAGCCAACACACTGCGCCGACTGAACTCCAAGCAAATTAATTGCCTTCCCCTCCTCTGGTTAAGTATTCTTAAATAAATATTTGCCGATCAATGCATGGATTAGATGCAATACACCAACGGCCTAAAATGAACTACGGTGAGTATTATTATTATAAAGAATTACGATGGATTTCCAGGGTATAGTTCTAGAGACCTTTGATGTTTAAGGTGTTGTATATGTTGAACTCATTCGTTAAACCTTTGGCTCAGGCAACATTGATTACTGGAAATACATGAAATGGATAATGACGGGAAGGAAATATTCCCGTTCCATGAATTGTTGAATTATCTTCATAGTCGCTTAGGTTACTGCTTTCTTCCTCGTGTTGGAATCTTCTTACGAGACCGTTTATCCGTCATTTATAAATCTCATTTCAATTACATGAAGCAACTTGCTATCAATTCACACATTTTGTTTCTAATTTGACCTTCTAATAAAATAGATACACTAAATGGTAATATAACAGAATGTATATATTGTAATCATTTAGCTTTCACTCGTGAATCAGTACTCATATTAATCCATGACAATACGAGCAGCCTCGTTACATCAATTTTATTTTATGTATCCAACAAGTCGTCTCCGAAAGATTTCATAAATGGTAATTATGGTACCCAGAAGATTTTGCAACGCGAAGAATGTGATTAAGCCCCTGGCACGGGCCCAAAAAAGACCCCTCGCTTTCATTAGCATTATTGGAGTTCTGTTAGGGCCAATATTATTGGGACGAGAAACTCCGGCATGCGAGCGGTCGACCGTCGACGAGCGGGGCGGATGTTTTGTGCCCCGTTTAAAGTGGTCACCTCAGGTACTGATTGAGCAGGTCGTCAGTCATTAGTGAGGTATGGAAACGTGTGCTGCCACGATTCATTTGTTATGTGTATTTTCAGAAGAGCGTGCAAACTAGCTAATGATTTGAATGCTAAATACTCAAACAATATTTCAATCCACGAATGAATAATTTGAAAAGCTTGTTGATAGAGAACTGTGACTGCAGATATACATCAAAGTCATTCATTAAAAATATCAGCGCACGCGGTAGCTAATATGAAGTTGTTTTGTCCCTAGTGTGTCATGTACAAAGTTGAAATTATCCAATACACCTATACATATCCTCATCATTCTTGATTCTAAGTCGGCTTCCGTTACCCTATTTTGACATGTTAACACAATCCCCTGCATCAGAACTCTTTGGTTCTCATCAATCATTGGCATGAGCATTTCTTCGAAAAGGCTGAAATATCACAGCGCATATGAAAGCGGATCATGCTAGTATTGATGGTCACCATGCGCAGAATGTCTGCCGCGCATGTGGAATCAAACTGATTTCCAATGTTTTTATTGTGGGGAAACAGATATATCGAGCTTTCGTCCATTTGTGCCCTTTGATCTCCATAAAATTAAATAACAATTTGAAATTTGATTGATACAGCAACATTTCATCACTCAGAGTCGATTCCTGCGCAGTGTTCGAAAGCAAGCGTTCAAGTGGATAAAATGACCACATTTTCGAAACACATAATTGAGGAAAATGTTTCCCAATATTGATATTGACTGTCATATCAGAGTAGTACCAAGATTCGGAACAAAACAATGAATAATATTAAAGACCTCGGCAAACTTCTGAAGGTCATGTCAACTAAGTTGAGGCCTTTCTGTGTAACCATTATATAAAACAAAATTATTAATCATAAATTCGAAAGGAAAAATCTAAGTCTTATTTTATTTGGGTGTAATAAAAAATCATGAATCACACACAATATTCATCTGGTGACAACTGCCGGTATCATGCAAAACAGGTTTTCTTCTAAACGTATTCACGCAGATATTTGAAGTTAAAAATTGATTAGATGTAAAATATTTGAAGTTGTTGGGCAATTCATCAATAAATGTTTGAGTTGGCTGAGTTGATCTCCAGCTAAAAAGTATATCATATCCATGACAGGCATGGTGCTGACCTGAACATGACAAAAATCTGCCTTAGGTAATAACAGTGTTTACAATTTTTGCTCCTGGATAGCAACAACAGAAATGTAATTGATCGTGGAATTCGTTGGAAAAGAACTCAATAACAAAACAGTGTAGCTGTAGATCTTAAAGGTAGAGTCATACTTGTGTTACGAATAAAAAAAATCGTCTGGCTGACGATTCTACGATGTGGAATCACCACTACAAAGTAACAAGAAATTTAGTGAAGACATCAAATTAATTCATCTTCCTATCATTTAATCAGCTTGACTAACACTGAATCTTCGAGCACTGCTGACAAATTTAGAGTCGTCCAGCTCCCACTCTGACTTACCTGATTTTGTATTTTCTGTATTTCGGGTCATGAAGAAACAAATAATAAGTTATAAAAAACACTACTCAGGCAACCTAGTGCAAACAGCCTCAATGATTTCCATTCATGATTTCTCTGTCATTCCATAGGTGTGGATTTCTATACTGTCATCCATGGTGTGGATTTCTATACTGTCATCCATTGTGTGGATTTCTATACTGTCATCCATGGTGTGGATTTCTATTCTGTCATCCATGGTGTGGATTTCTATACTGTCATCCAGGGTGTGGATTACTATACTGTCATCCATGGTGTGGATTTCTATACTGTCCTCCATGATGTGGATTTCTATACTGTCATCCATGGTGTGGATTTCTATACTGTCATCCATGGTGTGGATTTGATGTTCATCAACAAATTGTCCAGTTGAATTGACCCGCTTCAGGACACACAGCTCGGTATCAAAGTTATTTTATCTGCTACCAGGCGACTTTATTCATATTTGAAAATCATTCGGGCGATAAAACGTAGTCAGTTAGATAACTCTGAACCTCTGCGGACTACACTAAGTTGTCCGCTTGATTAAGTATTCGCTGCTTGATTGCATGTTTTTATTCGATTAGAAATTGGGCAAGACGAAATTTTATTTTCCGTGGGAACGATTTCTTGCAATTAAGTTTCCGTATAATTGCTATTTTTCGGGTCATTTTATCATACAATTTATTCCTTCTTAGGTTTCGGCTGACTATCGAAGACGATATCTTACCTGCCGTTGAGCAGAGAATTCAGCTCTTAGTGAACTCGAAATATGTTATTCAGATGGATTTCGTTATCCCGAGGGCTCCGGCACAATAGTCGGCAGTAATCTCCGTGGCGACCAAATGATCTTCAGCCAGAAGTTCTCTCATAACCGCGTGACTACAATGTTGCTGCTACTGACTGCTCGTCCGTGACTCAACGGTTGACTTGAGCATGTATTAAATATTGGCTACATTTTGTTCCCTCTATGTTCCCAAACACTACAATACTTTACTTAGATTTTTAGGGGCAACATGATTCGATTCCTGTTACTACCGTACTTGACAAAGGGTGTGTCTAATGCTACATGGAGTCAAGCACATGAACTCAAAGCCGCTACTATGCTATAAAAGGTTTTCGCTACTCAGTATCTCAACAATAATTTGAATAAAGGAGCGATATGATGCTTGGATCGAATTGTTAGCATAGTTTTCATTTCAGGGCCCTGTGTCGGAGGATTAAAATGATACTACCGTAACTCTTTTAATGGGAACGGGGCGAGGGGGCTAGGGATCGCTTACGCTGCATATTTTTTCCTCTAAGAAGGCTAAACCAGAGGGGGGGGGGAGGCGGAGACTACGCCTGTCCGAACCCGATTATTAGGGTTGCTGAATGTGCGCGATCGTAGTACTAGTGGAGGATAAAAGGACACAGAAATTGATGAGATGCTTGTGAGGAAAAATTCAATGTGCATGAACTAAGTGAGACGAAGTTGGATGGATGGGGAGAATGTGAATTTGGCGTGGTAAGTGGAAGGAATTTCGCCGTGGAGAAAGGTTGGGCACGAGAAGTTGTCCTGTTGATATTGAGTGATCGGTGGCTAGTAGCTTTACCGAGCTTAAGTATGTGTCCTCAAGGTTGATGCTCGTGAACGCTAAGTTGGGTATAGAAAGGTGGGTATTTGTGAGGGCGCACGGACCTGTTAGAGAGAGGAGCGAGGTAGAGATGGAGCAATTTTGGATTTGCCGAGTTATACAACGTGTTGGTCCTGGGGTACCATAATACGAGAGTCGGAGATGTATAGGTAGAGAATGAGGTCGGGAGTTTTGGCGTTCGTTGTAAAAATGACATTGTATTGAACCTGATAGATTTGTTCATGGAGCAAGAGCTGATGGATGGAAACAGCTTGGTCAAGAAGATGTGTGTCAGGGTTGGTAGCAAGAAGAGTGCGATAGCGTGACTATCGGCTTACAGCGATAGGGTGACTTTGACAAGGTGGAGTTATTCTCCCTGGCTGTTCAATCTCGACATAGATGAAGTGGTCAGGGAGGTGAGCGCGAGTGTAATGGGTCAAGGCTTGGAGCTGTTGGTAGCAAATGGTTAGTGTTGGCAGTTGAGTCAGTTACTGTAACATATAAAACAGTAACTGA
>SDVV010032671.1:0-11395 GCA_016164225.1 Gammarus roeselii
TTTTATTGTTACAAGTCCAGTAATATCGATTAATTTCAAGTAATGTTAGGTGATCGCTCGTTAGTAGAGTGTAGAGTTCAAAACGTTTATGTAAGCTTCTCGCATATGTCAGTGATTGTTATGGGTGTTAATGAGTAGCAAATTTTATGTATGGTTTTACTGTTGAAATAAGATTTGATGTTGGATGCGTTGCTCATACCATTTATGTCTAGTATAACGAATATTGAATAAATCCACTCTAACAAATTTACTACAGAACATGTTATGTAATGACCGCAGTCAACAAGATGTAGGATATTAACCGCGCCTAAGGTACATAATTAGCGAAATATATATCAATGTACGACAACATAGATCAAATATCAATGAATGCAAAAAGGGTTACCATACACTGCCAAATACAATATTACCTATGCAACCTAACCTAACAGTCATCCTAACCAATAGTCTTGCATCTTTATTCAAATTTAATGCTTATGTATGACATTGATATGTATGAAACTCTCTCCTTGGGCTGGATATTTAACATATCAGAAATAGTTTGAATACATTTCTCCAATTTGATCCAGCAAATATCTTTTTGCATACATTTAGATTTCAGAATTTTTATTGTTATCTCTGTTACACGTTTGGATGAGACTCAACAAGTAGGATCGAAGAGAACTAATACACTTTTTAAAGTGGAACAGTTTCACGCGATAATAGGTTCAAAGATCTAATCATCCTAACCAACTAAACCAATAATTATAAATTTCTATCCAAGTTTGATGGTTGTGTATGATATTTAGTCATTATTTTGTGCGATGTACGCATAAAATCCCCTCCTGACGGCTCTATTTTACGTACCTTTTTTTTAAATGTCACACGCCAGGCATACACATTTACTTTTACATGCATATACAGGGGCGTTAGCGTCACAGTGTCGGCACACGTGTCGACATAATGTTACACTTTTTAAAGTGAAACAGTTTCACGCGATAATAGGTTTGAAGATCTAGTCATCCTAACCAACCAAACAATTAATTATAAATTTCCATCTAAGTTAATGATTGTGTATGATATTTAGTCATTATTTTGTGCGATGTACATATAAAATCCCCTCCAGACAGCTCTATTTTACGTCGTTTTTTTTTTAATGTCACACCAGGCATACACATATACTTTTACATGCATATACATGGGCGTTAGCGTCACAATTTCGGCACATGTGTCGACACAGTGCATACATACAGGGTCGTTAGCCTAACTGTGTCGGCACATGTGTTGACACAATGCATATATACAGAGTCGTTAGCTTCACTATGTCGGCACTCGTGTCGACACAATGCATATATACAGGGTCGTTAACCTCACTGCGTTGGCACATGTGTCGTCACCATGTAGGCATTTACACAAATTTTGTACAAAAAGGGTTATCAAACACTGCCAGTTGCATTAATATCTAGGCAACCTAACCCAACCTAAAAAACTCAACAATGAATAATGTGTCACCGTTCGAGATTTTACCAGCATACATATGATACTTATCCATTGATTTATGATATATTCATATCAAATAACTCCACATGACTCTACATTTTGATCAATCATTCAGTTTTGATATACACTTCCAATTTGATCTACCGAATTTCATCCATTTTCATATGCAAATAAAATTGTTTGTTTTACTTTTTAAACCTTTTTTCATATGATTCTCGATTTTACATTTTATTCACACCTTTTAAAACCTAACCTAACCTATGTAGAGTAATCAATCATTGCTACATACATTTTGAGCTATCCAAACGACTCTAATATCATTTTAACATATATGTTATTAATTTCGTTGTCACTCTCAACCCTTATTAGTTAGGAGAGACCCATTTTCAAACTTATATGTTTCGAGGAAAACAGGTAATTCATATTATTGTTGATATGACACAATTCTACATCATTTTAACATGTTATTCACACCTATCAAAACCTAACCTAACCTTATGTACGGTATTTAGTTATTGATACATACATATGAAGCCCTACAGATGATTCTAGATATCACTTTAACATACATGTTATTTATTTCGTTGTCACTCTCGACCCATATTAATTTGCAGAGAGGTCTCATTTTCAAACTTGGATTTTTCCAGTTTCGTACAAACATGCACATGGTATCACACTATGTTTTTTTTTCTTATTTTACTTCAATGTCTCCACTTGGTTCTACAACCTTTGACGACTTTCATCTCTGATTCATCTTTTCTTTCCTATAATTTTCATATTCTTGACGATGACTTCCTTTCAAGATCTGATCGGACTCTGATTCATATCCTACCAATCTGTAACACATCTAGATCATCTATCTCGAGATAGGTTTCTGGCTTCATTTCACGCCTCGAAACATATTTTTCTACTGATTTCGACAATTCGATGTTACATCCGACTGACACGATGTTTGCAATTCTTTGCTTAACCTTTGAGTTTAGGCTAATAAAAACAATTCATTGATGATTTACATAGTTGATTAGTATATATTAGCACTATTTACAGATCTTGCCGGCAACATCGAAGACGTCTACCTGGTTTTTTTATTTGCAACAGCATAGTTCGTACTTCCAATCATCCCCATCGTCACTATATTTTAGTTTCCACTCAAATTTCTTCATATACTCTATCATAGCTTTGATGCAATTACCGGACTGTTCCGTTCCCGTGAGTCCACAGATGTATTGTTTCTTCTTCTTGAACCTAATTAATTGAAACTTCTCCAATTCAAAGTCATTCTGATTTTCATCATTGGGAAGTTTTTGCATACGATCCAGATTTTCTTTTTTTCTTAGGTATAATTTGTTTTCCGCTATCCCAGCTTTATTACAGTCATGATGATGACTTTCCACTTAGATCATATCAATTTCGAGATTTGCTTCCTTATTTCCCCTAAACTTTGTTACATACGACTGTAACGCGTCAACATTAGTTACCCAAAGGCAATTTCATTTTTTTCTGCATCCATATATGAATGATATCTCCCACTTTTTTGATTCTAAGTTTACCCATTCTGAGATAACTGATATTTTCAACACTAGTCAATATTTGTTCGATCCGACTCATATCATCTTCGGAGATTTATTTTTCTAACACTTGTTAACAAATTTTGAGAAATGAATATTCATTTTTGTTTATTTTTTGACGAAACGTGTATCTCCGCTTGATCTCAACGTAACACTAACTTCATTCTCAGTATGCAGCTAGCTATTTTAGGTTGATTACTTGTTGTTTCTCGCAAAACATAAGACCTAACGTTGCTCACCTAGGTCATCAACTGTGTATGTATGTATGAATGTTTATAGGGCTGTGTACCTACGTGAATGTGTATGTTCAACCATATGTATGTGTTACATGAGTTAAAAATGTAATGAAAAAAATGGAAGTTCCAATAAAATTTCACATTTTCGGAGGAAAACCCCTTACCCAAGTAGCCAAGTTATCACTTCAATAGACCGACTTGGCTCTGTCATCCCTCGAAAATATGAAATTATATTGGAATTTTGATTTATTTTATATACTCTTTTAACTCATGTAACACGTACATACGGTTGAACATACACATTCACATACTTACACAGCCCTATACACCTACATACATACACAGTTGACTAAGGCGAGCAATATTAGGTCTAATGTGTTGCGAGAAACAACATTTAATCAACTTATAATAGCTAGCTGCATACCGGGAATGGAGTCAGTGTTACGTTGTTGAAAATATCAGTTGTCTCAGAATGGGTATAACACGAATCAAAAGAGTAGGAGATATCATGCATATATGGATGCAGGAAAAAGGAAATCGGCTTTGGGTAACTAATGTCGACGCGTTACAGTCTTATGTAACAAAATTTAGGGAAAATAAGAAAACAAATCTCGAAATTGATATGATCCAAGTGGAAAATTATCATCATGACTGTATTACAACTGAGGTAGTGGATAACAAATTATACCTAGGAACAAAAGAAAATCTGGATCGTATGCAAAAAATTCCTACTGATGGAGATCAGAAGGACTTGGAATTGGGGCAGTTTCAATCAAGAAGAAGAAGCAATACATTTGTGTACTCACGGGAACGGAACAGCCTTTGGTATTCACATTAAAGCTATTATAGATAAATGAAGGATTTTGAGAGGAAACTGAAATAAGGTGATGATGGGGATGGTTGCATGCACGAACCATGCTGTTTCAAATCAAAAACGAGGTAGACGTCTTTGATGTTGCCAGCAAAGTCTGTAAATAATGCCAATAAATACTAATAAAACTATGTAAATTCTCAAGAAATGATTATATTTTCCTAAACTCAAAGGTTAAGTAATGAATTGCTAACCTCGTGTCAGAAGAAGGAAACATCGAATTGTCAAAATCAGTAGAAGAATATGTTTAAAGGCGTGAAATGACGCCGGAAAAATATTTCGAGGTAGATGATCTAGATGTGTTACAGATTGGCAGGATATAAATCAGAGTCCGATCAGATCTTGAAAGGAAGTCATCGTCAAGCATATGAAGATTATAGGAAAGAAAAGGTAAATCAGAGATGCAAGTCGTCAAAGGTTGTAGAGTCAAGTGAAGATTTTGAAGTAAAATAAGAAAAAACATAGGGTGAGACCATGTGCCTGTCTGTTTGAAACTGGAAACAAATTTGAATTACTTGTTGCCTTCAATCCATCCAACTTAGTAAATGGGACCTCTCTGCTAACTAATATGGGTCGTGAGTGACAACGAAATAAATAACATATGTATATATCATGACTGAATACCGTACATAAGGTTAGGTTAGGTTTTGATGGGTGTGAATAACATGTTAAAGTGATGTAGAATTGTGTCAAATTAAAAATAATATGAATAACTTGTAACATTCAAGCCATCTAAGTTTGAAAATGGGTCATCTCTGCTTACTAATATTGGTTGCGAGTGACAACGAAATAAATAACATATATGTTAAAGTGATATTTAGAGTCATTTGGAGGGCTTCATATGTATATAACTATGACCGAATACCGTACATAGGATAGGTGAGGTTGTGATGGTTGTGAATTATATGAAAAAGGTATAACAAATAAAACAAATGATGTGATTTGCATATGAAAATGGATGAAATTTGGTAGATCAAATTGAAAGTGTATATCAAAACTGCAAATGATAGATGAAAATGTGGAGCCATGTGGAGGGATTTGATATGAGTATATCATAAATCAATGAATAAGTATCATATGTAAGAAGGAAAAATATCGAACGATGGCACATAATTCATGGTCAAGTTGGTTCGGTTAGGTTAGGTTCCCTAGGTATTGATGCATCTGGTAGTGTATGGTACCTTTTTTGCACAAAATGTGTGTAAATGCCTACATGCAGTCGACACATGTGCCGGCACAGTGAGGTTAACGACCCTGTATATATGCATTGTGTCGACACATGTCCCGACATAGTGAAGCTAACGACTCTGTATATATGTATTAGGTCGACTCATGTGCCGTCACTGTGACGCTAACGCCCCTGTATATGCATGTAAAAATATATGTGTATTCCTGGTGTGTGACATTAAAAAAAAACTACGTAGAATAGAGGTGTCTGGAGGGGATTTCATATGTACATTGCACAAAATACTGACTAAATATCCCACATAACGATCAAATTTGGATGAAAATCTATAATTATTGATCAAGTTGGTTAGGATGACTAGATCTTTGAACCTATTATCGCATGAAACTGTTCCACTCTGAAAAGTGTAACAATTGAATTGCCTTTTTTCTATTGGATCCTACCTGCTGAGTCTCATCCAAACAGGTAACAGAGATATCGATAAAAACTCTGGAATCGAAACATTTGTAAAAGGATATTTGATGGATCAAATTGGAGAAATATATTAAAACTGTTTATGATATATTAGATATACAGCCCAAGTGGAGAGTTTCATACATATCATTATCATATATATGCATCGAACTTGAATAAAAATATATGACTATTGGTTAGGATAACTGTAAGGCTAGACTGCCTAGGTAACAAAGTAATTGGCAGTGTATGGTAACCCTTTTTGCATTAATTGATACTTGATCTATGTTGTTGTACATTGATATATAATTCAATAATTATGTACCTTAGACATGGTTTATATCCCAGATCTTGTTGACTGCGGACCTTACGTAACAGTTCTGTAGTAAATAAGTTAGAGTGGATTTAATCAATATTCGATATGATAGACGAAAATGGTAGGAGCAACACATCCAACATTACAACGACAAATCTTATTCTAACAATAAAACCATACATAAAACTTGCTAACTCTTTAACACCCATAAGAATCACTGAAATATTCCGGAAGCTTACATAAACGTTTTGAACTCTACAGTCAACTGACGAACGATCTCCTAACATTACTTGAAATTAATCGATATTACTGGACTTGTAACAAGCAACGTGGAAAAATATATATTTAGGCACACAATTTGCTTAAGATTGGTAAAAACATAGAGTAAAGTGGATAGATTTGATAAAAATATATTACCTTTTGGTTAGATTAGGTTAGGATGAGTTAGATTTACTGCCATCATAACAAACCTTTAGTGGAATATGCTACAATGGACCTGGTGAATGCTCGAATAAGTCAGATTTTCTGAATTGAAACGCAAACTCCTAGCAAAGACTGAATTAATCAATAACTTCTTAGTGTATAAACTGCAAACGTCATGCAAACATTTATATAAACAAGACATGCGGGAATAAGCATTTAGTAAAGACATGCGAGCGGATAACATGATTTAGGTTTATTTTAAATTATTGAAGAATTTCAACACTAACACTCCACACGAATCCGATAGACGACATGGAACCGGACCCAAATCAAGTGTCGGGAAGTAAAACATATCAGTATTTTGGATCAATACATAACATTAAGCGTATTTTATAACCAACATTCCATGAAATTAGGCGAATTTATACCTGATTTAGAGATATTCCCATGATAGCCGATCAAAGCATACAACAACAACTATAAAATAGCTAAATAAGATTCTTTATTCCACCTTAACCGACAATGATTAACTATTATATACGATATACGATGTATCTTATACACCCAGATGATAAATCCTACTCCAATATCCCACGTGATCTGGTTCATGACTAAGATGGTATACTAATAACATAACAGTCACAACGAAAAATCTGACATCCAACACTGAGTTCATGAGGATAATGTTATTTTTTGCTACGATACCTGATCAAATCTGCAACAAATTCCTAGACCTAACTGATGCTATATGCCTAGAGTGGAGGTAAATCGAAGCACACTGTGTCATAGCAACGATCTCTACAACGCTCTACTTGGTCGCTTCTCAGCAAACTACCACTGATATATGACAAATTTAGAGGCAATACCCGGTCATGATTCAATACCTCAGACGTACCATGCAGCTGTTTAGTCCATCGTCTCTGAACAACGTCGAGCAAAGTCACATCCTGGACATAACCACAAATCTATACACATTTACAATGGTCAAGAATGGGGCTGACATGAGTCTCAATGAGTGTGGGCATAAAAATCTGGGCATCTGTTTTATGATGACCTAAATAAACTACTACAACGAATAGCAGCTTGTCCGATAACCTCTCTAACCAACATATGGAACTTAATATCGACGTCCACATGAACTTTCATAATTCACTTTGAGCATGGATGAACTCCAAATGACCACCAAAGAGTGTAAATCACATCTACACCAGGATCCCTCCATCCAGTAAATCGTCTTCTATAACGTAAAACTATACACTTGCTAGGGTTCAATGACGAAATTCCACGAAAGATGCAGTAAAGACTTACACCTCTTGAACATACATTCCTATGATTATCGTGGAAAAAATCATACAACAAGAACAACAACTATAAAAATAGCCATATAAGATACACTACTCTGCTATAATTCACGTTAAAAAATGTAATACATTATGCTATCTAATACAGTAAATCGGTCTTCTTACACAAATAGGCAAAAAATACAACAGGCTTTTGCCTATGGAACACCTCTAACTCCTCCTAAGCATTGAAAAAGGTCATATAATAAACATACAATAACCTAGCAGCAAGACCGAGCTTGTTACAAATGGGATCTTCTATATCTATAATAACCACGTCAAACCTTGCCAGGATGTAAGAAGATATATGAAACACTAAAAATATACAACTTGTAACTAAATCATACTTAAAATATTGTTCTACATTGCAGTTACAAACGTAATATATTCCGATATTGTATTAAATACCCAAAACCTTGCATCGAAGATATAAAATGTACATAGAACATACAAAACTCAAAGACACATACTAAAACTCTCGAGTTATAACAAAGCAAGAAGATCAATTCTCTACCATACTCAATACATTCATTAAAACCGTGACGAACAAGAAGAAATCATGTAACCAACCAATCAACGGACGTGAATAAGATACCAAGACATGCGAGCAACATACGCTGAAATCTATAGTAAATGATGTGAATTACTTCTATACGAACGAACCCTTCCTCTAACTAAAGTAACCACGGCTTAATCGAGAGAGAAAGTTATATAAACATATAAAATACCAAAATGATGCAACAACCGACCAATTATGCCTGAAATAGTGTGGATGTTGCAAATCTAAAATATCCTAGAAATTCATATAACTGTATGAGATAACTATTCCAAATCGAAAAAAAAAGAAATTCAAGATATCAAACGATCATCACTAAGTATACATAACATAATATAATAGTTTACAATAAATCAATATCGAACAGCGACTCTCGCAATTGGAACACCGCGTCAATGGAAGACCGATATATCTGGTTCAAACCTGGATAATGCATCATGGGGTTGATAGATTCTCGAACGAAGCTGCTGCCTCAACCCAAAATACAAACATCAACTCGCTAAGTACCAGACTAATAAACCATACTAATCCTATAGATATTAAATTCAAATGAAATGCACGACTGGAAAAATTGGAAAAATACACAGAACATATCTTGCAATTCAACCTCCAGTCTGGTACCATACAGGGTCGATCGCACACTAAGGCTGCAAATTGAGTTATAAATCATATCTACCACACTAATCCTATTAACAGTATATATAGTGATAAATGAACAGAGCAGACCAAATATCCAAACCCCAACCGCTACGAATCCACCAATCAACCTCCGAATGAGTCAATTATACCCCAACTAGATAAGAAAAGCAAACATATATGCATAGATAAATATATAGAATTATAATCCAAACATAAAATATAAAACGATGCACACACTCAAACATGACATAGAAATAACTGATAAGACAAAGAACAGGTAAGAGCAAACTCACCTAATTTGCTAGAGCGTATCCAAAATTTTGCCTAGGGGATCCCTACATCACCCACCCCCTCCAGAAACTTGCTATAACACTATTCATACCAGATTCGAATAAATATATATAACGAGCAAGAGTTAGTGACCAAGCGTACCTCTATACAACCGTCTATAGAAGAAAAAACGTATATAAATATAATAAACCTTGAAAAATATGATAAAAATTAAAATGTTCAAAACATTTAAACTGCCAATGTATATCCGAAAGCTGTCCATCCGTCCCTTCAGAAAGAGTCGCCCGTTACCCGCCAGCCTGACTCCGGTCGTCCCGAAAAAGTTGGGCTCAAACTCCGTAGACTGAAAAGTAACTCTATTTATTCCTCTCTAATTCTTCCCGTAGGCCTTTTCAAACCGTTATATACTGCTCGCGGCGGTCTAACTTAGCTATCCTCCTAATTAGGGGGATGGCTAAGTTAGGTTACGATGTTGTGAGCAGAAAAACTTTCACTGAACGCTGTGAAAGACGGTAAATATTCACACTTATGACGTTATACGAAATATCATTCTATGTATATTTTTTTAGGTATGAAGTTATTAGGAAGTATTTATTTTGTGGATTCAGTACGGGAGGAGCTATCATTTCAATACATCGTGGAAATCACTTTGGTTGGCCTCCGAAGAGTCACTGTCATGCCCATGTTCCGGTATTTGAATAGATTGTTTTCGTGGGAAATTGGATTTGTACGTAGCTATGTTAAACGGTAGTGTGCCTCCTCTCTAAAGACATGGATTTTTCTTTCCAACTAGAACAATTATAAATGAATATGAATTAAAAGTGTAGATTAACACTCATTACTGAAAAGTCATACAATGTCAAGATTGATATCAAGATCAAAGTTCAGAAAGTTTTTTATTTTCCAATCAACTTTAAGGGCTGTCAAAATACACACGAAACAATGTATATTAAATAACATTTTTTTAACCCTTGGTGATCCCACTATCTTATTTTTATGAAAGTGACTCTTTCAAAACAAACCTTGGAATAGGGGCTGTTCATTGACGGATCAAGGGGCATTTGACAAAAGTGACGGTAGTGGGCACGTTAAATGATATGCACCAAAACGATCACGAGTCCTCCTCGTACAGGACACGGACGCGGACCCCGCAATATCTGTTGTTAACGAAAAAATGAAACCGTAATTTCTTCTTAGGTTTGCGAGCAGGATAACACATTGGCTTGCAGACTTGTATGTCACACATAAGAACGATTTTTCATTAACGAAATGGATCATTTGGTATGAAACAAGACATAACATTCATTGACGAGTTACGAGTAAACTATAACCAAATTATAAATGAAACTTTTTTTTGTGGAGCATCTCTTAGCAAATAATAAGTCTTCTTCGACCTTCAGTGAGAAACAAATTATTCATATTCTAAGTACCAAGCCAAGTTGTGTAATGGGAACGATTGTTTTCAGCACACAGTTTACATTATATTCCAATTTAAATCTGACGAGTTCAGAAATTACATATTAGTTGCTAACATGGAGCCTCGAAGATAATGTTGACGGCAGGTAGAATGAACTTTCAGGAATACTTTCGTATTTGTGTCTGCGCTTAAATGTTCACATGAACCTTTACGACCAGCTATCATCGTAACATTTTATTAGTTCACTGGCAATGCAATAATCATTTGCCTCGGACGACAGGCAATAATAACCTTACGAAACACCAGCAACGCATGTGAGCAAATGAAATCCCCCCAAACAATGGAATCATTTCCTTAGAAATCATTTCCCCGACGTAAAAACGTCATATACAGTAGTAAGTGGTTCAAAACTTCTACTGTTTTTTTAACGGATATAGCGTAGGAACTGTTCTAAATATAATGATTTGGGTAACAATGATATAAATACGAATGTCAATTTATATAAATTATTATTCTTGGTGCGATTTTACATTAAAATAGAGCGATTCCTTGACACGACATCTAATAGTCTTTGTCCTGGGGCGACGTTACAGTGTAGTCTAGATTAAATATGCATATAT
>SDVV010032672.1:0-11395 GCA_016164225.1 Gammarus roeselii
ATATTGATTTTGTCACCCTTGCAATTTTTGTGTTATTGGAAAGTTACACTTGGGCCTAGTTGCTCAGCTCTGAACCTCACTGTTTTGCAGACTAGATCACCTAATTTAATAATTATGAAACTTTGGAGCTGGTATTTATTGTATGTCGCTATTTATATTTCAATTCCATTATTTAGGTGGAAACACTTATTTAACTGATTAGGCCCTGAACGTTGGCAGATCAATCATTGTAACCCTCGTCCTCTTCATCCTGGCTGCTAACTCTTAATGAAGGTGACAAGGTCCAAGCATGGAGTCCTTTTTTTCCTGGGGATATTAGTCTCCTCCTGTACAAAATCTTGTTCGGCTGAATCATCCTAGCTAGTGAAGGATCTTTGTTGATCCTTGCTTTCTGTATTGCTGCAAGCTTGGTTAGTTTAACGGATGTTCTTGATACCTGGAGATTTTCGCTGTTATAGCTGCTCACAACGTCGCTGCCACCTGACTCAGCAGTGGGTGCACTCTCCACTCATGCTGTGGCATCAGCATTTGTTTTTGCCGTCACATTTGTCAGCCGGAGCCCGGCTCGGCGTAATTGAATTGTTATTTAATTCTTATTTGTTTACTTGCATTGCTTGCAGAGCTTGAGTGAACCATCCAATTATCACGAGTTCTGCCGACTACTTCTCCGGCTGAAGAGCAATTACCAGCTGGGGGAGCTGGTGATGGTGGAACAGTATGCTTCCGCTCTGGAGCTGATTGCAAAGTTTACGGTGGACTCACTGAGCACGTGGCAGTTTGCGCCCAACAGCGTGCACTACCTGCTCTCGCTGTGGCAGAGGATGGTGGGCTCGGTGCCTTACATGAAGGTGACTACCGTGGTGCTATAGTCAGTGGACAGTATGTAGCCAGTACCATCTTTTCTTTAGACCGTAAACAGCTAGTGTCAACCATTCTGTAGATAATAAATAGCTAGTAGCTACCATCTACTCTGTATTCAGTCAGTGTTACATTATCTTGCCCAACACTGTAATGGATAGCTGTAGCCGTGAATAGTGCGATCAATCACGCCTATTGTCATGTAGACCTGACTACATATTATGGCTGACTAGTGCTATCTTGTGTTTATGATCGATGCAACGATTTACCCGTGATTGTTAGCTAACACCTACCATTGTTGTAACTAGTTTTCCCCCAATGAACCGCATCACACTCTAAATTTTTCTTCTTGATTGTTGACGTTGCCAATCATTTATCAACCCCTGTGACGTGTCACGCACAGTTTGGATGCAAAATTCTTTGATGTTGGGACAAACCCCTACCGTCATAGTTAAATTTTTTCTTCATCAACGGATGTAGTTTGAGTGTGGAGGTTCGTCTAATCCAAAGGACTATAACGGGTCTTAACATCGTTTGGGGATTCTAGCGTATCCACCTCCCAATGTCTGTTCTCCCTGACCCCCTCCCTCGTGGCCTGCAATAACGACTGTGTCCCGTGTCCTCCAATGTGCTGGAGGTGAGCGAGCCCCATTTGCTGGACCGCTACACGCCAGAGGTGTTCCGCGCCTACGTCGTGTCTCGCCTCGAGAGTGTCAGCGTGGTGCTCAGGGAAGGATGTGATGATCCGCTTGAGGACCTCACGGTGGTCAACCAACAGTTGGATCAGGTAAATTGCAGTTTTGAATCAGTTGATCCATTTGAGATAGGGTATGTCAAGTTGGAATTCTGACAGAACAATTTTGTGCTCATGTCTATATATAAACCTGATGTAGCCGATGGTTTTGGTACCTTATGGGCTACTGCGCTCCCTGGCGCACCTAGATTCCACGTTGATACCGTTTTTTTTTTGCTAAGAAGTTGGGACACTGAGTCAGGTGTCCTAGAACCCATCCGAGGCTACTAATCTATTCGCATTGATGCAAAATTAGCTTCAAATTATCTGGAATCCACGAAGTTAACAATGATTGCTTTTAAAGAGCAATAATATAGTGAACACTTACTCCTTCAAAGGCAAGGAAGTAGCTGCTTGAATCCTTCCTTGTGTGTGGTGCTTATTAAACATGGTTCTAAAATGTGCAGTTGTCAACAATTGGGCGGTGCGAGTACGCCAAGTCGTGCGCGATGCTGGTCCAGTTGTTCGAGCAGACCGCCCAGCGCTACCAAGACCTCATCACCACTAAACACAACAGCGTCCCGACCACACAGGCGCACTCACAGACCATACAAGAGATAAAGGTCCTCGAGGGTGAGTGGGACATGAAGGAAGTATGTTCAAGAGTTTGATGATTGAACACATCAGAAAGAGTTGAGTGAATGTGGAATCTGCTGAGACGTGTTATGAATAAGAATAACCCAGCAGATGGAAGTGCTGGCAGCTTGCCAGTCACCTACGCATGTGATGATGCGCAACATGCATGCGATAATTTAACTCAGAAGATTTCTTCGTGATAGGTCATCATATTCTTACTTCGACAATTGCGTTGTAGTTGATGTAGCTACTTGCTTCCTGCTCACTAACTCGTGGACATGCTGTGCTACAGGTCAGCTAACGTGGCTGGTGTACATGATCGGGTCGGTGTTGGGCGGCCGGGTCTCCTTCAACACGAGTGAAGAGCATGACGCCATGGATGGAGAGCTTGTGTGCAGGTGAGGGCGGCGATAAATGACGGGTAGCAAGTCAGATAGACTAATAGATATATGTAATTATATAGAGTGGGTATGGAAGCTAAGTGAGGGTTGAATGAGAGGATACTTGTCTTAACTTTTCTCGGGGCTGTAACATGCGATGCCAGAGCGGAAGCGAGATGAAATGTTTTAAAGGCATGGTCAGTGTGATTCTGAGGCATAGGATCAATAATTGTGTTTCGAATTACAACGGAGATGGTAAGGAAGTTGAAGAACAAAATAAATTCACATGTGCTGTGGTTGTTTGGACACATGTTGAGGATGGATAAAGGGAGATTGGTGAATAAAGGGATGAAAGCGAAGGTAAGTGGGCACAGTCCGAGAGGAACACCAAAGTCAACGTGGATCCCCCTCCTAGGCATCTGTTAGGTTCACAGGCCGTAAGGAGTCACCGCCCAACCGCAGGGGGCAGTTAAGAGAGTCGAACACCCTTATTTCTCTTCAGAATACCCTCTTTTTCACCATTCAGTATCTCTCCTTTCCTCTCCCATTTTGAATTGAAACATTTTCTTACTTTATTGACATCTAATGTTTGTTCAAATTTCCTTCAACTTATCTCAAATTCTCTTTTAACATCTCTCACAATAGTCGTTAAACACACACTCACGCGCGCGCGCGCACGCCGGTCCTAGTTATTCTCCTTTCGGGGGGCTATAACAACCAAGCTGCACTCTTTCATGCAATCTTTTTCTACTCCTCCTTTTTTTTCTGATATTCTTGCTGTTCTCATGCGTGAGATTCCCTACACAGAGTGTAGATCTCATGCATGGTATCCGTGTTTTCTGTCTGTTCATCTTCATTTTCAGCAGGTATTGGGGAGCATTGCTCACGGCACCCTAAAGACTACTGCGAATCCTTGAGGCTCTAAAGCAGAGTAGGTAGCGTGTTCATCCTCCTTATCTGCCACTCGGTTAGTGCAAAAATCATGTTATGGTCTCAGCATTTTAAAAGTAGTTGTACCTCCTGTGGCACCCGTGGACACCTTTGACATTCACCGTGTAAAGGACATGGACTTAACGCAGTAGTTAACCTAGATAACATAAGAAATGTCCATAACTTGATGCACCACTTAATTCTGGCGTGAAGTTCGGCGCAAGAAGGATGTGGTCTCCAGCGCGCTGGAAGGCTTCGTCACTCTAATCTAATGATGCAAATTTGTCTCAGTTTCACTGGGAACCAAGCATTCGCCTCTCTTCTTATTCTGACGCATACACTGCTGTCAACATACTCTCTGAATTGATCTTCACAATTTTCTGCTCACATACAAACTCAAAATCCTTCACAATGCCTACCTGTCGGCCCTATTATAGTATCCAAGTAAGTATATATTCTACTCTACTCTGGCCCGAAACGTTCAATAAATATGCTGCGTGTCACCATTTTAGCCATTATTTTCCTGATTAGACTGCGACTTAAGCAGAATGTTGATGTTCTTAAGTATATATTCTGTTCTAATCCCTTGCGTACATGAATGGGTCTGAGCTTTGGAACACATGATTAGCTGGCCCTATAGCATCTGGACTCCATTACGGATATTTTTTTGTCTGCTTTGAGTTCATAGCGTACGCATCACGTTTTTACAGACTGTCCTTTAAATGTGCTATGTGCTCTAATATCAAGTATTTTTTTGGTGTTGCTTTCGTATAAAATTTGATGCCGATATTTGTAAGCCGATTCATTACGAATCAGTTTTGAATCTTTCCTCAACTCTTTAACTCGTACCAAGTGTAGTCCATGAAGAAAAGCGTCAGCATGATCTCTGTGCTCACGGGCCTCAGTTCTCCTTGATCATATAATTCCGGTTGCCTGTTCCCTCTCCAGAGTACTTCAGCTAATGAGCCTCACGGACTCCTGTCTGCTGCGTGGCGATGGGTGCGAGCGGCTAGAGATAGCCACTATCTCCTTCTTTGACCAATTCCGCAAGATCTACGTGGGCGACCAGGTGCACAAGTTCTCAAAATTTTACCGCAGACTGGCAGAAATCCTTGGCCTTAATGACGAGACCATGGTTCTCGCTGTCTTCGTTAGAAAAATGTGAGTGGTGGGAGTTACTTGGAATCTTTAAGGTGTTGATGATGAGATCAAGGTACTGGCAGTCACTGGAGAAAATATGCATGCTTGAGTTATTTAGGACACTTGACTTGTACACAAAACGCAGGTCTAACATTATGAGTAGCACACTTTTTTTATCACTTGCATTTTGTAACGAAAGGCATCATTTTGTAAAATATCTTCAACGTCATTGATGAGTCGATTGTTTGATGATTCGTCTTCTTAGATTGCTTATGTATTTTCCAGCGTCTCATCAACCGAATCAACCGGGTTTCAACGTTACTTGATTTGACTTGCTACGTAACTTTTTGAGAACACTTCCTAAGTGGTAGAAGGGATATTAACTGGTGCTAAATTTTAATGAGAAGCGTCTACTCAATCACTTCTCGCTCATATAGCTAGCAAGCACTCTCGTATGCAGACCTACCTGGCCAATTTATTTGACCGGTTAATCTTTACCCCCGTTCGCTTCCCTTTCTAATAATTCTCTTATTGCAGTATAATCAACTTGAAGTATTGGGGCCACTCTGAACTTCTACTGAACCGCACCCTCACGTTGCTGTCTGAGCTCTCTATTGGTTACAACAGCGTCCGGAAACTGGTCAAGCTCGAGGAGATGCAGTTCATGCTGAACAACCACACGGTCAGTGCATCATTAAAATCCCCGTCCAGATGAACTTGTGTTCGTGTTAATCTGGAACAGTTCCCACTATCATCTTAGGACCAATAAGAAAGCATTGGACAGCGTCCTTGATTCAGTTCAATGTCGTGTATAAGTTATGTCCATGTTGCATGAATAAATGATGTTTGAAAAGGTTTTAAAACTCGGAGGCACTTCGTTCTTCTGTGCATATAGTTGAAATATTTGTCTTCCATGATCAAATTTTTTACATTCAGTTGGTCAATGCCTTGCTATGAATTTTTGGCTACTCTACTCTATGTCCTCTAACGTGCTGGAAGCGGCATGCGTTCAAATCTCCTAACCTGTTGTCCACCCCCCTCCCTCTTCTTGTCCTGCAATGACGACTGTGCCCCGTGCTCTCCAATGTTGATTGCCCCTTCCCCTCTCCCTCTTGTCCCACAATAATGACCTTGTCCCATGTCCTATAATGTGCTCGAGCACGTATTACGTGGGGTATTCAAGGGCTGGATGATTATCTGAATCTACATGTTCACACAATCCCAAAGTATTGTTTTTTTTCCGTGGCTAGGTTAGTATGAAACGTTTTGCGGGATAGAACTTCCAGGATTATTAGAAGCAAGCTCAAGTTTACTTATGTCTTTATTCTGATTTAGCAAAGATTGAATTGTTTTGAATATTCCTATAAACGGCAAAAAATGCACACATCCTTATGTTTGGGACATGTAGCTATATATTTACCTCGTTGTTCACATTAAAGGTTGCCATACACACAACGTTATTCAATTGTGTAGCTTAGTCACTAAGCCTATAGTTGCAAAGTCTGATCCCCCTCAGCTGTTTGTTCATGTTTGTAATACCCTCTAGCGGCGGCTAGTGATTATTGGCCTTAGAATTATATGCACGAGGATTTCACTATAGTGCTTCCATGGCAATATATATTGTGGTGCATCTAGTGGCGGCCATTTGCGGTGATCGTGAATAAATGAAGGGAAAGTGGTAGAGATCCGTGTCATGGTGATACAGTGTCTCTGGCTAAGCATCATCACTCTGTTTGTAATCACACGCATCGTATCATGTACGGCAGCCAGCAAATGTTCGCCAACATTTATAATCTAACTGAAAAATTTATGTCCGAGTTATACTTACCAATTTCTTTGTCATTTTTCTTAATTACGGTACCAAATTTAAATTCGCCGTTAGCAACATTACTAAAATGCCTTCTTTTGACATTGAATGTCTTCGAATGTGTTAGTTATCAAAAAAATGCTGTCGAAAGGTAATTATTACCTCTGAAATTTTGGAAGAAACCATTTTTCAAATATTTCATGTGCAATTTTCTTCTGAACAATTTTTCTACAAAATTGAACATATCATTGCATTTGCTCATAGTAGGGGTATATTTGAACCTTATCTAACAATTTGGATCTCAATGCTTTTCACAAGATTTTCAAAATTATTGAACTATTGCTGGTGATTGTAATCCTTGGTTTCTTCTCGTCCTCGTCCCTATAAAGGTATTTGCGCTGTCGTGCTAGAGGTCTCTATCTCCCTAATCGAATCCTCCCCCGCGCCGTGCAGAGCGAGCACTTCTCGTTCCTAGGCAGCAGCGTGTCCGTCAAGGAGATGAGGAGTCGAACCCTGTTCTACTCCTCCATGGGCCGCCTACTAATGCTGGAACTGGGCGAAGACGAGGACAAGTTCGTCCAGTTTATGATGCCGCTCACAAGTGAGTTTAAGGACCTTGACTGAACTGTGCCAATCACGAGTGAGTTTTAGGACTTTTACTGAGCTAAGCCACTCACAAGTAAGTTGAAAAACCTTGACTGAGTAAAGCTACTCACAAGTGAGTGGAAAGACCTTGACTAAGCAAACTAACCCACAAGACCTGGACGAAGCTGAGCCTCATCAAACCTTACAAGATGCATCAATCTTCCGTCATTAGTCCGTCCAGTTTAGTTTGATTAAGAACGTATTTTTTTTGCGAGTTGCTCTCTATTGAGACCGTAGAATGGTGACAAAAGAATATTCTAACCTTACTTGTTAGCTAATTTGTGTTGTCGCGAAAGGAATTTAGTGAACGGAGTAAAAGTTTCAAATCTTTCAGCACTATTATCCTGCAATAATAATCTAAAAAGCAATTCCATGCACAGTGCGTGGGTCGTTGATAACTCTTTCACCTTAAAAATTGGCTGTGTACGTTAGACATTTCAGCTACATTCCTTAGCTCACCCATTTAACGTCGTCCTGTTCCCTGGCAGATGCCTTTGACCACCTTGGCGGGATGCTGTCCCAGGCTGAGACGCCGATGTTCCAGGCAGAGGAAGCTAAGAAATCTCTGATTGGTCTGGCTCGGGATATCAGAGGACTGGCCAACGCCTTCACTACAAAAACCTCCTACATGATGCTCTTTGACTGGATGTATCCTTTACAAATGTGGGCTCACTGGCAACTGTTACCATTTAAATATCGCTGGTGCGCCTCCTCGGTCGTTGTAGCAAGAATAAATAAAAAACTGAGCATGTGCTTGTTGCACCTATTAATGATATGTGATTCATTTTCATCTAGCACTTCTTCTGAAGTTGGTCGGACACATTGGAAGAGTGGATGATGATAGATGACGTGGTGATGGGAGAGAAGGCGACGAAAGCAGTAAGGGGGTGTCGACCTAGAGGAAGACCTCAGTTTGGGTGAATGGATGCCATAAAGCAGGTTTTAGGGAGTAGACATTCGTGTGGAGGTAGCGCGAGAGCGTGCAATGGATATGAGTGAGTGGAGAGTTTGTTGAAGGAGAAGTTTTCACGTGGCTCTGATGCGGATTCATGCCCTCAGCGTCTCGTTGAGAAACGTTATGGGCGTGGGTGAAGGATTTACGACATAACTGACGCAGCAAGGATACAGCAGTGAGTTTTGGTAAGTGCGAGAGCATGAGTTTTCGCGTCGGCTACCCAATCCCTCCCCGCCTCCTGGGGAAATAGACCTTGCGTCTATCTGTAAATGTCTGAACGTGTACATTGCTTCTGCTTGACAATTTTTCTTGTTGCATTTTGTCCTCGTTCGAAAACCGCTCATGACTCTGTCCTCATTTGTTGGTGCATCAATAGCATCGTGTTCATAGCTTCCATCACTTCCAAGGTATAGTCTGTTGACTCTATCAAAAAATATGATGCTTGTGATGGAAACCACACTTTTCTGCAAGTTCAACATTTCAACAGTATTTTCACTTTAGTTTGTGTATCACCCGTCAGCACAATGTCGCGACTTTGTCTATCCCGTTTTCCTTAACTGGTGTCCCTCAGTTATCCCACATATTCTGGCGTATTCATTCGTGGCCTCGAAATCTGGAGTCATGACCCTGACGTCACCACACCTGTACTCAAGCTATACGCCGAGCTTGTGCAGAACAAGAGCCAGCGATTACAGTTCGATGTGGCTTCACCCAACGGCATCCTCCTCTTCAGAGAGGCCAGCAAGGTCATCGTCACATACGGTTAGTGAAGGGGAAATAGAGTAGGCATAAACTCTAATGGAATTACAACCGCTGCAATGCAGAGTGAAGTAACTTGTATCAAACTGTGATTCAGTTCGGAAGCCACTCAGTGACAATGACTCTGGTTTAATAGATCACACCTAATGTTGACATCTCTAACAAATGAAGTTTTGTTTTATTACTCTGTTTCAGTGCAAAATTTAATTTTCTGACGCATTGTCACTGTGCATATTGTCAATTGTCACTTTTGCCTAGTTATTCAGAGTCAAACCTCATGATTGTTCATTGTAACGATTCGTTTACATCATGCAAATTTTAAGTGAAGATTTTTTAGGCGGTGCGGTAGGGCCCACTAGATATGGAACCTGCAATTGGCGATCACTGTACTATCTTATGCTAAGAGTTGCTACTCCATTAGAAAGTCAATTAATTTGTGGTGCGATCCTGCCTAACAGCAGAATTTGACGCAGTGGCAGTATTGCACTGTAACTTCACTAAACGTGAACGACTGGATATTGGATGAGCGGCTAGCAGAGTCTTGTGTTCGATCAAACTCAAATTAAGTTCATGAATTTATTGTTTTGGTAATATAGTTAATATGATTTTTGTACGCTGCTGAGTCATTGCTGTGACCCTTTTGCCCTGTATAACCTATTTCCACTGCATTCTGTTTACTTCTGTTTCCACTCTTCCCTCAGCAATCTCCTCCGCTGCGACACGAATCTTCAGTTGTCTATTCGTTCTGCTGTCTAGGTGAATGGTGAATTCATCCTTGGAAACACCCAAGTGTGTAACTAAGATTCGATCGCTCATCGCATGAATACGAGTTGTGATCACCTACCTCTCGGGATCCAACACAGCAAAAGTTGATAGTTTAACCAGTGCCCACGAAAGCTTGAAGCACTGCCTTAGTTGTGTTGGGTAACCGAGTGCTTAGCGTTCTAGATTAGTATTCATGCCAAACACTATCGAATCTTGGTTACTGACTCAAACTTTTCCAATTTAAATTTCACTTTTTATTCATATCAGCCTCCCAAAGATATTGTTGTCATGGTCTTGTTCTGCTGGGGTTTATTGCCTAGCCCTAGCTCCTCCTGCGGTTAAGGAGCAACGACCGGTGCACAGCCCAAATTTTCGAATGTTCACCAACATGTTCATGTTGGAAATATTATGACCTATATCGACTTCTATATTAGATCTATACCCATGAAAAAATGTATGCGCCCGCGGGTGCTCCCACAAATCACGCAAAAGCGTGATATTACGATTCAACCTGCCGGGCGTAATAGCTTGACTCGCGTCATGACGTGCTTGACAGTGGCAGGCGCGCCGTGGCACCGCAGGCACAGATCGGAAGGGGCGTTTCTCAGCCTAGATCGGTATGACTAGAGGGTAGTGAGGTGCCCGCACCTCAGCTTCGACAGTCGAACTCTGTCACCCCTGGGCAACCCCATTTCCTCCACACCGACATTCGTTCTGTGACAGAAGATTTTTTTGGTTTCGTGTTCACTCGACCATCAATCGCGTTAGATACCGTGATCACTCTAATCGAATTTTTACTTCACCATCTGAAGTCGTCACAATATATAAATATCCTTCATGTTACGAGTTATCAGTATAACCTTTCCTTGACAGGAAGCCGGCTGCTGTCCCGTGGCGACACAATCCCTAAGGAGCAGGTCTACGCGCTGCGACTGAAGGGCGTCAGTGTGTGCTTCTCAATGCTAAAGGCTGCCCTCTGTGGCAACTACGTCAACTTTGGCGTGTTTCGACTTTACGGCGACGAGGCGCTCGACTCTGCCCTGCACACCTTCGTCAAGCTGCTCCTTTCCATACCGCAAGAAGATCTCATGGTAGGTGCTGGAGTAGATCATGTTACGTTGACGTTGATGTTTACCTAGCCTTGGAGCCGCTCATGGTTGATGCTGTAGTGGCTAACATGATCGCTAGCCACTTGGCGATCTCATTGGTGGTTACGCTGGCGTCGACACCCCTCATGGTGAGTGCTATAGTGGGACATATGATGGGTTAGGCCACTTGGACACCATCCCGTTGCTGCTTACGCTAGCGTTGTGACTCACTTCGGGCTCCTTACAAACGTTCCAACATAGTTTATGGTCGGATGTTTTTTTTCTCTGTTCACTGTTTCGATTCTCTCAGTTCTCATGCGTAAGACTCTCTTCACTGAGTGTAGGTCTCAGCCTCATTTTTTCAAACTAAAGGCCTTAACACAATCTTCTATCATTAGCAGCGTTGGGTCTCCCGGTCGGTAAGATGAGGCATTTGTTTTTCCATGTATATGCCCCAGTAAATGTCATTAAAATTCGAACTGTCTTTATTATTTTGTTCTGTATGAACAACTTTTTGATTCGAATATTAGCATGTTGGTTGACAGTTTCTGTAGGAGCATATATATATATATGTATATGTATATGTATATATGTGCATGTGTATGTGTAAATGTATATATATATTTGTGTATGTATATATATATATGTGTATGTATATATATATATATATATGTATGTATGTATGTATGTATATATATA
>SDVV010032673.1:0-11395 GCA_016164225.1 Gammarus roeselii
TACATTTGTGTGTGTGTTGTCACTAAGAATACACGATATCCGAAACCATTGCTGAATCATGGAGGCCTGGCAAACTTTTGATGAAGATATTGCATTTCAACCCTTAAATGTACTCGTGCTTAACATATTTGGGGTGGATGGATGATTATTCATTTTATAGATCATTAACACTTCATTTTGGTACTTTGTTATTGCTTGTTTCATGGGCTCTATTATTTTTGTGTGCTCTTTTTCATGGTGATTAATTTTGGATTATTTATATAATTAGGTTTCATAGGACGTCCGCATGGGCCCTGCAGTGTGACGAGCGAAGACTTCGCGTTGGGGCTCCGGTGTAGCGCGGAAGCGGCTACTGCTCCTACTACGTTAAACATACTCGGTTCCTATGATAAACCTACTCGGTATCTACATTAAATGTACAATGCACGTGTTAAACCTACTCGATAACTACGTTAAACCTACTTGGAATCTACGGTAAACCTACTCGGAATCTACGTTAAACCTACTCTGAATCTACGATGAATCTAATCTGAATCTACGTTGAACCTACTCTGAATCTACGTTGAACCTACTCGGAATCTGCGTTAAACCTACTCGCAATCTACGCTGCACCTACTATGCCACTCTTCAGTTGCCCTCCGGGGTGTCTGCATTACCTTCGAGTTGGGACTCCGGCGGAAAACAGAAGCAACTACTACTTCTACTTAATCATATTCCTGATGATTTTGAATCAGGTATGGCAATGAATATATAGCAGAACTAACCGAATTGATATCACGGATACGAAGTAAATCTTTACCCTCACTGGCAACTTTTCAAAATGGTGCCTCCTTATGTTGAACTCATTCAGGGTTGAAAAGGCAACACTGCCAAGTTCACTGGTGTCTCCCCGAATGAGTTCATTTTCCTGACCCCAAAAAATACAATTTCATGAACGCTGATGCACGGGTGAACTCGAAACACCAAAGATGTGACTTGATATTTGACAATTAAATCATATCAGAATGGATTACAAAAATATGCATGCGCCCAAATGCTCTTTAAGAAAGCGATGTTATTTTATATAAGATACGAATTTGTGTTTTGTACATAAATCGTCAATCTGCATTGTATTATCATGTTTTGACTGATCCGCTAAGCAGCGGGCGGGAAATCGCTTGCTCACACTTTCTGTGTCGCCATTTCGAACGTGAACTCACAACTTGGCGGTGAGGTGAGACCGTGCACGGTCAACTATGAAAACATACAGCGAAACGCATCTGGTTCGATCAATCGTCAGTTTGAGGTCACCCAATCTAAACTATCTCAATTCTGAGGTACTCGTTAGAGTTACATGCGAGAACGTTAGTAACCTAAATTTTGTGTGAACAATGATTTCATTTACGAAAAAAGACTTTTCGGTGCGGGACAAAATCTGAAAAAAAGTGTTCCCACCTACGAAGAAAAAACAGTTCAGTCACCTTCAAATTTTAAGAACGAACAATTCAGTGAACAACGTACAAGCTGTTTGCACCAAAAGCATGCGCGAACTAACTTTCAGATCTACACAAATTAAAATGACTTTCGAGCTTCTGATTTTGTTATAAAAAATGTATTTGCTTCCACAACGCAAACAAATGACCAATACTGTTAATATTTTTTCAGTTCTAATGGTTTGAAAATCCCTTTTATAAAAATAATATGTTCCAATGTTTTGAAAATCTATTTTTATGAACATAATATGTTTCAGCGATGTTAAATTACAAAATATAAGAATGTTATAGCACAGCCATTTGCACGGTATCAGGGATAATTGTATACGTATCAATTCCGACGTTTATATTCAGGATGTTTGACTCAGCCTGGTCCTTGTATCCAGTGTATAGGTAGGATACACGTAGGCCAAATATTTTTTAACTTTGAAATTTCTAGTGTCATTCAGCTCATCAAAAACCCTGAACAAAAATGGGTTCCGGGCCTCTTAACAACACATGTAAAGCGCTTATCAAAACGAGACATTTAAGACGAAACATATTCATTCTTCATGAACCTTCTGTCCAATGACCCTGTAAAAATAATTGTGATTAGATTCACCTTTCCGTAACAGACCCAACTTCTTGATTATCTGAAAGCCATTTTTCTTGTTCTCTCATCAGAAGACCGGCCTATAAGCCTCGTGGTTAGCATTCAAACTACAGAAACTAAACGTATTGATTAATTACTTTGTTGGGATTCTACAAGGTGGAGCTGGACAGAAGACTCATGGAAATGTTTGTAGTAGAGTATCTTGCTTAGCTGTGTATGTATTACGACTCAGAGCTCCCTGCCCCAACGTCGTTTTTCTTGGATACCAAGGAGGCGTTATGAACGATTCGCTACCTTATTGCATGCTTTATAGGAGTTGGGTCCGAGAGGATGGCGTGTCGTAGAAATCCATAGATTTGGGTCTGACAGCCAACTTACATCGGCAGCTCGGGGATTTGGCGACACGAAAGGTTCTGACGCACACGCGAACCAGCAACAAGACATTTGGAAATGATGACATTCCTGGAGAAATGTAGAAGCATGCTTCTCACAAATGGATTACCCTGGCTGCATCCGAGTCATATCGGCTGCCAAGAAAGTAAATGCATGTCATTGTTATACCGCTTTTAAAATGTAAAACAAAGGACCAGTCGGACATTATTTATTATGTCAGTGATACTGTTGTTTTATCATCCAAAGTTCTCAAGCAGATAATTCTAGCAAGATTGCATAGGTATTTCTTTTACTGCGAACGGTCTATTTGGGTTCAAGGAGGGCCATGGTACGCAAGCGGCGATATTTGTAATGAAACAAACAGTGGGATGCTACAGAAGTTAGGACTTTCCTGTCTTTATGTGCGGTTTGGATACAAAGATAGCATTTGATCGTGTAAATCGATGGGCTTTGTTCATAAAACTAATTGAGAGGGGAGTCCTTCCTCATATCGTTGAGTTTATTCCGTTCTGTTGCAGAGAATATGAACTTTTTATCAGCTGGGTAGTTCAAGGTCATCTCTTTTTCATTGAATCAATAGAATCACCGAAGGAGATCACTTGTTGCCATGATCAGAATGTCCTATCTAGCAGGGAGAACGTTTTGTGTCATATTGCCAATTATTGAGTCAATAATTTTAGCTATGCTGACGGTACCGAGATATATGTACACAAAAAAGTTATGCGCATCACCCGATCCTTCATCCTCTTCGAGAAGCGGGAATTTAAAACCGACGGTGCCGGAGCAGGAGCAAGCGGATCTTGTGGCGGCTGCGTGACGTCAGCAGTAATAATCAAGGTGTCATCCGCCCGTATTTTCTCAACATGGTCGTTTGGATAGTAAAACTTTAAAAAAAAAAAATGCAAACGAACAACAATTGAATTAGGTGTATATTTTGTCTCTCTATTATTTTGGTCCGATACAAGGGGTATGCGATTGTAAAAGACCTCCTTCTCTCGCCCTTTTCATGAAAAAAAAATGATTTGACAAAACTTGTGATTAATTTATGTCCTCTTTCTCTCACCCTATTGTGACCAAAATAATGGATCAACAGATAATATACGGGAATAAAAATTCCTAACTCCGCGATTATACGTTTGTCTTCCAAATTCTAGTTTGTGTAATGTGGATGATAAGGTGTTAGTAACTCTATCTCTACCGGCCTTGCAAAACGTTTACACATTTGTATTCATTTTGCACAACCCTATGATATTGTAACGGCTTGGACCGATGGGTTCTAAGCTAGATGTGAACTAATTTCTTTATCCTAGGCATATGGTTTCTGCAGGTTGCACTGATGATAAGGATGTTGCAGAGCAGGTCAGACGATAAAATTATGTTGGAAACATGCTATTACGGATGTTCTTCTTAGTGCAAAAGGAAGCAAAAATACAGCTTTTTAAATCATATTGTAACCCAATTTACATCATTGCACTCTGGAGATATTTCTGTCAATAGAATGTGAGAAGCTGACAGTGAGCTACAATGACACCTTCCGTCGTCTGATGCAGCATCCGCGTTTTACGTCCGCGAGCAGGGCATTGCTGAGATCGCATCAGATCACAATAATGAACTGTTTCGTTAAGCGGCTCATAACCTTATGACCTGTGTATTAGCTTTTAACAATAAAAGACTTACTGCAATCTGCACTAGCGGTGCGCTCGTTGTAGCGTGAATGCCTGAACGGTGGAGTGAAATACTGAACACTCAAGAAATAAGCCAATAGGCGTGTTCTATAAGTATAAAATTGTCGTTTCTAATGTGCTTCCCGATTTGACTCGTCTGCCTTACTCTGGCGGAATACTAACATTTCTATTCAATTAGGTTGAGTGAATCGAATGGTACTCCTATGCTTTTGATGGGTTTGAATAAAGTTGGTAAAGATTTAAAGATTTCAGGATTTAAAAAATATCGGAATAAACACATGATACGTACCAAGTCTTCGTCAGCGTGAGACATAATGTCACCATGGGTCACTTTATGCCACTTGTATTCCTTGTTCTTGAGTTATTAATAAACAAGATGACTCAATTTCCTATGAATATTATAGGATTTTTGAATGATGTGGATAAACTAATAGCTGTTCCCACACAAGCAATTTGATTGTGAAAATTTAAGTATATGAAACTTACATCTGGACCATATGTAACACTTTTTTTGCAATTTTTTAATTTTAAATGAACATTAACCGGACAGAATATAAACCTGATTACATGTTTAGTAAGACTATGAACAAAGTGTATACACAGAAACAGACTGACCGTCCTGAGAAATGAAATGTTTTAAAGGTATTATAGATTTAGCGCCATCGAAATTTTGTTCAGTGGAATAAGGTCCATTTACTAACATTGCAGTCCTTTAAAGAGTCAAAATAGTCAAAAAAAAATTCTGTAGCGTACTAATAATTACCATTTGAAGAAATGTGCACGAATGACTAGCATTTTGAAGATCATTTTGGTCTTCTGCGTGTCTGATCACGCTCTAGTATTACTACTACTCAGCGCAAACTCTCCGAGCTGGTCTACTTCCACAGAACAGGTGATTGTTGCTATATAATAGTTTGGCTTCCTAACAATACATTCATTTTTATCATTCACGTGATGGTTAAATTACTTGAGTCAGCGGTCAAACTCAGGTGTTGACCTTGATCACGCCAACGTGGCCAATTGATTAAATCCTTCTTGGTCTGACACAAGACATACGGGTCAAGAAATTGATGTTTCCTAAAATATTTTTCAATATTTGTTTAACACTAACTCTAGCCTAGCAAAACAAAGTGGTGAAAGTTTCAAAGTCTAGTGCACCTTTAAAGGCAACCTTGGCCAAAACCTGTCTTAACAGTGATCTCTTCTAATGTAGTAAATAAAAAAAAGTACCGAAAACCATTGTAGTGTTGAAGAAAATTAAAATGTACAGATAATATGATACATAATAAATATAACTGGAAATAGTTTGAACTAACTTTTAATATTGTGAGACAAAATGTTGTTTACGCTTGAATTTAAAACTAAGTAATTAAGTTGAAGATTTTATTATAATTGGAATTAAATTCCTCAAATTGACCATTATAAAGATAATGGAGAACTGAGATTTGACTTTAGTAAAACTTGTTATTTTGCATGACTCTCGATTTCTTGTTAAGTGTGAACGTATCCGACTAGTGCTGTAAATGCTCGATATATTTACGCATATAGACTAGTATTTGGACTAGTATACATGTCTTCTGTATATGAGAGGTTATCTATAGCTCTGCATGCTTTCTTTTGCATGACTACCAGTTTATCTGTCACACTTTTATGGCTTGCGAACCCAGCTTCAATTTTAGATGCATGCCTCGAAACTTGATCTAATCCACTTCACTAATGTAAGCGCTTCAAATTTTTAACAAAAGAATGTCAATGTTTCGTTTGTATGAGACTGTACTAAATTTGGTTTTATTAACATTCATGCAAATTTTATTCGTGCCGAGCCAGCTATTTACAAATACAAATTCCTCGTTTATTTGTATCGCGATTCCCATATCCGTTTTTAAAAATGATGCTGACAAGGTACTATCATCAACTAATAAGATTCACTTGAATAGGTTTGAGGAGTGTGAAAGATTAGTAATAGAGAAGAGAAACAACAGAGGCCCTAAAATTGAGCCTTGAGGGACGCCATGACAAATATTGAGAACATTTGATCCCCGGGATTCCATAGCAGAGCATCTTGGATCCCCAGACTCCTAGCAGAGCATCTTGGATAATAAAATTGTAAGGTCAACGTTGTCGAATGTCTTTTGAAAGTCTAAAAAATATGATAAGCACAACTTGATTTGAATCAAAATTTGATTTACAAAAGCTAATATTGCTTGCCCTATCGATTTTTCACTCCAAAACCCCTTTGATCACGATAAAGAATGTACAGTTCCTCTTAATAAGTATACAGTTGTATGTGTCATTTTTAAAATGTCAATAAGCGTAGGAAATAATGAAATTGGTCTATAATTACTGATAATCTCTACTTACACAAGTTTTGGAAATTGGGATAAATCGCAATTTTAAGAGATTGAGGAAACATACTGTTTTCGAACGATCTATTTTCAATTGATGCGGAAACAGGAGACGCAAAATCACAAGGATTTTATAAATTTAATAGGTACCAAGTATGTATCACACTTCCTGTCCTTGAGAGGTATAATAGAAGAACAAATTAAGGTACTCAGCTTGCAATTAATGTCATGGATTAAAAGAGCTAACGTTACGAGATCTATCAATATTAACAAAAAACTCGTTAAATACATTGGCAACATCAGCATTATTTCCGTATCTATAGTTGTTGTGCACAATAGTTTTAATAGAATCTTTCTTTGTATTTGAGCCTGAAGAGCGGAAATTTTCATTCACTAGATTCAAGGTTGCTTTTTTGTTAATTTTAAAGTCGTTGAATTCATCTAGCAAATATTGCTTCTTAGACCATCTTATTTGTTTTCAAACAAAATGTATAAAAAATCAACAGATGTTCTGGAATGTTATTTTGCATCTATAATATGTAGCATGTTTCTCTCGTCTTAATATTTGAAAAATAGCAGATGTTATCCAAGATTTCTGCTCATATTTTTGAGACGAAGTTTTCGTTGTGATAGGACATCAATTATTGTTAAGTTGAGTAAAGTATATCAGAGAGTTTATTAATGCCTTCAACAGGATTATTATTACTCATAATGTTTATTAAATTATGATTTCTTAATGTAAACTGCATTGTCGTCAGAGACTCATCGGTAATACTGCAGTACTTCACTGATTTATTCTTAGGATTCTAAACAGAGGACTCGATTCTTTTTATTAAAAAACGGCAGGGGATTATAAATGTCTGACAGTATTTAACCAGAGAGGTACTGATAGAGGGACATTTGTAATATCTTATCAATTAGTCTAGAAATAGCAGAAGTATTAAATATTCAAGTAGGATTGATAATCAGCGGAATGAGGGATGGAGTATTTAGACAGTAGGTAAAATATAACGTATTGTCAGAATTGAGAAGGTTGAAGTTAAAATCACCACACAAAATATGTTGTTCCTCTTGATATCCATAATTTTCATGATGTAAAATAGTATAATTGGCTGAGGGTGGCTATAGATGATACCTATAGTTGGAGAGAGAATATTCCAACATTTTATGTAACAACTTATGCACTGTTTCTGTGATATAGATACAAATAATACAGTGATAACAGAGGAACGTGTTAGTCAAGCTGGAACAATACAATGTGCAGAAAATCTTGTATCACAACATCTGTTTTGTTGGTTGTCCTAGTGAACACAGCGTGTTGGTCTCGCATACTATTGACCACGGGTGCGATTCCTGGCTATGATGATGACATCACAAATAATATCCATAGTTAGTTGTTTGGATTCATAACATATTTTGAGGAATAAAGAATTAGTACAAGGGAAGGAGACAAAAATATGTGAGATTTTTTTAACTTTGAAAGTCACGAACATAATGACACTCCCCCACCACGGATACCATTGATTGTCAAGGAATGGAAAGATCGATCGTTTTCAACGATTTACAGAGATTTAGTCGGGTCCGTCAGCCATCTTGCAGTGAAACCAATGATGTCAAATCAATGCTTCAGTGCGCAGATGAGAGTATGTACACTGTCAAAATTACGACGTAGAGACCTTACACTGGGATGAATTATTGCTAAATAGTTCATCCAGGCATATTTTCTATATATATATATTCTTTCGGTAGATGTATCTGTGTCTACGTTGATCGTCATGATTTAGTCCAGGGTATATTTAACTAAAACAATTTAGGTCGGCATCAAGCTGTGGAAATATTTCTTATTTTTTATTATTCTTGATTTTAATTTGATGAAAATGTATTGTTTAATCAACTACAAGGTAAAAAACATTTTTTTTAATTCACTTCGTAAGCGAATTGTAATTTCCTGAGAGGAACAACTCGAGATCGCCGCGATTAAGAAAAGCACGCAGTGTAACATTATTGCGTATAAACACGCGGAAGAAAATAAATCAGTAATTGAAAACTATGACAAATGATAGTATTTATACATTGAGTGAGCACCGGTGAATTATGACCAGCATTCTACAAAAGAGCCCCGAAGTGTCGCTAATCTGTTAACTGACGAGTTCATCAAGAGGTCGACAGCTGTTACAACATCATTTTATCTATTTAAATTACATATATAAGTGGTATAATGACCTTAATCAAACTAAATTAATTAACGAAACCACCGAAGCCCTTGGCGGGCCAAATTAGAAATTAACAGCATGAATTATCATGCAACGTTCAATAATCTCTTTGGATGATATCCTTCTATTGCGTAGCATCCTCCAGAAATTGTTCCCTTTGTTTCAAAATGTAAAATTAACTGGCGTTGGGGTGCAAAAGGCTTATTGTTGTTTCTCTTCATAGTAGCTTCTTATATGGCTGAGATGGGATGGCTGAACAGTGCTGGCTGGTGGGTTAGGGGTTTGGGGGTACCTCTGGCTGATGGCAACAGATGGAGTTTAGAAGTGGTCGTGAGCGGGTGTGCGTCCCATGTTCTCATTTTACATGTCCTCTAGCCGGTTCCTCATATGCTGGAGTTTGAATCAGTACAGTGAATAATAGCAATAAATTATCTAATGCAAAATTTGTGCAACATTAAATGAAGTGATTTAAAAAGAAGAGAACGATAACCTGCGGTGAATATGTCATGAGGCTCCATGTGAAAGTGCGAACCTCTTTTCCAGTTAGCGGTCCCATGTTGGTTTCCCATACTTAGGCATGTTTTGAAATTTCTCATCCGTCGTGTGGGAGTTTCGATGACATTGTCAAACTATTGTATTAATTCATGTGCCATTTAGTCTTGCTGAACAATTACGTTTTCGAGTAAAGTACGGACGAGTTTGTACAACTTTCCCAATGAATTGTCTTGACGAAAGTATAATTAGACAACATGGTATCATCAGTGGCGGATGATGCTCTCTCTCCAGACGAAGGGACAAGATGTGACCTTGAAACTACTTTTTTCGACTATTCAAAAATTCCAGTGAAAGGTAGTGTTTATTGCGTACCGAGTCCAAGATATGGGCTGTTCTTCAAAATTACTGTGGATCGAATATACAGAGAATTAATTCGTGATTTGGAAGGTGAAATTGAACATTTCTCAGAGAACAACAATCTTCAAATTGACTTTGCTTATATTGAAACTGAAGCTCTAAAACACTGTGGTCTCAATTCTGACTTTACTTCTGTCAAAACACTTGACATCGTATCAAGTTGTATTTTGGGTACTAAGAAAACTGGTGAAACTACCCAAGTGACCATTTTAACAGTCACAGAAACTTTACAAGAAGTTCTCTTCAGCTTGTTTGGGAGACATGCTTTCCAGGTGGACTGTTTTATCTGTAGAAACAACACAATTTCGACCAGATATACTGCCTCCTGTTTCAGAAGCATCTTTAAGACAGGTATGTTTCTACTAAATTCTATTTTGTTACTTGATTACAATTTTACTGTGCATCTTGCTGCCTAAATCTGCTAAATTTGCATTTCTTGACTTCAGTAGAAGAACTTGAAAATATATTCATGTTTAAACCAATTTTTGCAGGAGAAGCCCTTTTTTATTTTATTTATTTATAGAAATGCAGGTACTTATTGCATCATAGTCTACTGTTCTCTGTCATTGCCTGCTAGCTGCTACCCAGTTTGCCAGTCCAGATTTTGTGGGAGGCTATTGAGCAGGCAATGGAATTTTGAAGGGATACCTATTTCTTCAGACTATTTTTGCACTCCATTAGGATCTCTGAGAACTTTTATTACCTATTTGTTCCCATTTTCAATGTTTGGGACTGGCTTGCGTTATCAGTGCTTTCTACTTGACCATCTGGCAGTGTAACTTTTGCTTTTTTAGGCAGCATTTTTGCACTGAATGATCAGTCTTGTTGGAGCCTGATGCTCAGCATCTAAATTAGCTAGTCTTTCTGTATTCTAAAATAAGAGAACCAGTAGCAATATTTAGGTTTTTCTTGATAAGTGATGTAAACTGTTGTCAAAGTTCTAGAGCCAGTAACAGTCTCCATATTGAATTGCCAACACCCAAGTACAGTTCTGCAACCTGTACCTCCCTCTGTGTGCTGGTCTCATCATCTCATGTTCAGGTTAAACAGATCAAGACTGTTATGGCTCTTGAGTTTTTCTCCATGATGATGCTCTCACAAACTGAATACATGCACATTCCCTACAGTTATTTAGATTTTCTCTGAATATTAAGAGCTACAAGTCTAATATTTCTTCTTCATTTAAATTACAATAAGTAGAGGTGCTACAACACCTGGTTTTCCATCGTTACTGATGCCAAAAATGGCCATTACCCAATACAGATAATTTTTTTGTCCTTAATATCAAATTAATATCAAATATATTCTAGTAAAATGTCAAGACTAATTTAATGGAATCTAGATGTAGTAAAGCAAAGAATAATTTACAAATTCACAAATTCTAAGTAAAATTCTTGATGATAGGATGCATCAAATGCATATGTACCTATATACGGCAGTCATGGTTTACCAATCAGCACAATTAGCGGCAAATGATCATTATCAGGTCTCTAACCTTTGCCGATTCCTCCAGCGGCGCTTCAAGCAAGTGAGGAGCAGCAGAGCCGGGGGAGGCCAGCACAGTCATGCAAGCTAGTTTAATATTGAGAACAGCTATGTTAACACAGGTATAGAAACTGGAATTAGTGCGCACCATTGGCTATTGCATGAACCATCCATATGAATGACAAAAAAAATTATAGAACAGCACACTGTACTACAAAGAAGCACATGAAGAAGGAACACATCCAGACACACAATCAAACACACACACACGCCCCACCACTCCAGCATCACAGCAATA
>SDVV010032674.1:0-11395 GCA_016164225.1 Gammarus roeselii
AAACAAATCCGGAAAATATTTTGTTGATAAACCATAAATCTCAGTAAAATGCTTTAGTTCAGACCCCTCTCTACGCTAACTGCCAATCGAGAGTCTCATATCGATCAAGAAAACTGTTAGTCGTGCCTAACTTCCCAATCGATTTCTGGGTATAGGCAAATCATCACATTACTAGAATCAAAATTGCAATGTATGAACTGATGGCTACCGCACTGGGTAAATTTGTTCCTATGATTCAGTATCACTTGCATTCCGGAAATAATCAAGACCCCCAAAAAATAGATGCACAATGTAACAAGTAAACACTACTATACAATATACGAACCATGTCACCCATCTCCTTTTATCCCTTCTATATATCATCACCTAATTTCGTTACCTAGCGCCCGATATCCCTGCTGAAAGCGCACTAATTAACTGACTCAGTTACATTTTAACAATTAATTTGTCCGATTTGGGCTATGTACAGATACCCAGTTGGAAACATTACGCTCAAACCTGCGATATTGAAACAAAAAACAAGTGGTTACAAATACCGAACACAGCAATCCGTACCAAAGGTACCTATATAAATACCATAGACAATAAAAACATTTTATAAAACAATTAAAATACAACATAATTCCAAACCAAACGACCGTATAAAATAGGTGATATATCGTTGCTTGACCCTACGACACCTCTAACCGAGCAATAGTGCGTATCATCGATATATGAGACCACCAAGAGCCTCTGATACCAACGAGCAAGATAATACCAGAGGACAGTCGGAGATGTTTCGTACAGCTGCTCCCATCGATTTTCGGAGTGAATAGTTATGTTTTCATATAAATGGTAAACCCATGTTATTCAAATAAAAATTTAGAATAAATATAAAATCTATGAACTATAACTAATAAATGTTTGTAAGCAATATCCTTATTTACCTTGAATGCCTAGCAATGAAATTGCAATTAGGCAACAGGGCCTTCATTGACTTGCATCGACTTGCAATTCTATCATTGTGACCACAAAAATAAATGACGTACACAACTGTATATGGGGGTATTCTAATCACAATTTGTGCGATTTAACTATTAGCTAGATTTCCCCCCCCCCCACCTAATCCTGTAAGAATTCACTGTTTATAGTATGGTAGAATTGGTTTACGGTCTCGATGACCTTCTGTAGATCAACACTCAATGATTCAATGTATTTTTTCATCAATAGATTTACCAAAAAAGTTCAGAAATAATTAAGTGCATTTTTAGGGGAAATGTTCTTTCATAATCCAAATTGACCAGTCAAACTAACTGAAGTCACACATAAGTGTCAGAATCTTGGTAGCTTAAATTATATGACTAAGTTTGAATGTTTCTAGGAATATTTCTGTCACAAATATTTATAAATACGTTGTATTAAATGATTTTCATCTTAGTGCCTATCAATAGTTAATATTTTGACGTGTATTGCATGACTGCAAAAAGAAGTTTGCTTCAGGCTGCATGTCAATAATTGTACATCATTCAACTGCCAGAACAAAACGAACAGATGAAGATTAATTGAGGATTAATGCATAGAAACATTACAACTGTGAAGCTGTCAGTTAAGAATTGCCTCAGCATTAGCAAATAATCAGTTCAATATATTTCAATCTACAAATTCACCGTCAATTTCCAAATTAATGCTTTGTCAGATCTTCAGAAAGATGGACTGTTAATGAGACTACATTTTTTTATATTGCCGAGGTGGTGATCAAATGATTTTTTCTAATGGAAACTTTATGATATATATATTTTTGTGCCGGGCGAGTTGCGGGCATGACCAGTTCAGCTCCCATGAAATGAATAATAATTCTTGGAATCTACATTTATTTACAAGATTTCCTGTTGATGCCAGGGTATCAGCGGCTAATTAGGATTTCGTTAGCGATGGTTACTCACTAATTTAGTCTGCGAATAAAAACGTGCGCTAAAGAATTTATTTAAATTTTTATTAAATCTTCAGTGTGCTGAGAAAGACTTGAATGGGTATAGAAACTAGACGTTGTATTATAAAGAGCAACGAGATATTTATTCACATCAGTTGGCTATTAGCTTCTGAAAATTCACATATTTGTTATTTGAATTTAACTTCAATACAAATCCGAACTCTACATCACTTTTTTATGAGTACAAAATCATTTTTTAGTGGACATTTCAGAACTGGATGGCAAATGACGTCAATCACGTCATTGATCTATGTTGTTCTATGCAACTTGTTTGGCCGTTCTGACAGAAGTGATCAAAGTTCGGAGGTTCAATGCAGAATTGTAGTTGGATAAAGAAAGATTCACAATGTTGCAAGTACTGGTCTATGTGTATGCCAGTGGAATCCTATGCTCGTTATTAGCTGCCTGTTATCGGTTTTGAAACAATGAACCAAACACAGCCACCTGCGACCGCCTGGACGGTTGCTCTTATGGTCCAGGGTATTAAAGGTCAAAACATACAGCGTCATCAGTTTATCATAGCATGCAAGGAAAGAGAGGGCTGTAGGAGGGTGTAGTTGTCCTAACGAAGCTCTACGGAGCTGAGACTTGGGGTGTGAGAGCAGAAGAGAGAAGAAGGTTGAATGACTTCGAGATTAAATGTTTGAGGAGCATGGCTGGTGTGACACTGGGTGACAGGATCAATAACGACGTGGTGCGAGCTAGAACGGGGATGGTTAAGATGTCAGAGGACCGAGTTGATTCGCGTGTTCTGAGATGGTTCGGGCACATGGTGAGGATGGATGAAGGGAGATTGGTGAAAAAAGTGTTGAAGGCAGAGGCAAGTGGACGTGGGCCTAGAGGGAGACCGAAGTTTAGGTGGAAGGATGGTGTGATGAAGGCGTTAGGAAGGAGAGACTTGAGTGTAGAGGTAGCGAGAGAGCGTGCAATGAGTAGGCGTGAGTGAAGAATGTTTGTAAACGGATGCTTTTTGATGCTGCCCTGATCTGCATTCCCGCCCTAGTCATCTAGTTGAGAGACGGGTTGGTCGTGGGTGGGGAGGGCCAGGTCATCATGACGCGACAGGGGTAAACCAGTGACACTGTCGGACCCTGCTGCTGACACTGACCATGGACCGCACTCAGAACCCGGAGGGTGGGTTGCGGGGTCTCTCGGCCGGACCATTTAGCGAGTATGGGCGAGTATGGGTGTGTAGGAGGAGTGTGAGGTGCGCCTTGCCGTCGGCCACACCCTTTTCTGGTGGAAAGTGACTGGGGACATAGGCACATATCGGTAGAAAACGGGTACTGAAAGCGTGATCGTTAGAATATGGGCGGATAGGCCTCACTCGCACACAAAAACACATATTACTTGGAGATAATACGGCTCGATTTTAATCTGTTTTCCATCTGTGAGGCTAAACAGCCCAAGATAAAATTATTATTATGATCATATATAATAATTTTGGCTCTGACTGCAGTGGAAGGGAACAGAGTTGCTTAGAGCCATTTTTTTTTTGCTTCCGAGGATCTTAATTAAAATGTAAAATGATCACTAATTCCTTTCTTTTGACTTTAATGGCACTGGTCGCATGCATCATCTGGCGAAGTGAACTTCATAATCTTTATTCGCTATTGTCATAAACACAATGTAAATATTTTGAAAATAACATCTATGCCCCTTACTGTTCCCATGTGACTGAAGTACCAATTATAAATAATAGCTCTCATTTCGCTGAGTTGAAAGTCCGAAGCCTCTTAACAAAGAGAAATACAACATAATTTTTTACGTCTCTCACATTCTTTGCCCTTCCCCGTAACTCCAAGCCTTTCCTCGTAGTCCCTTCTCTCCCTGAGCAGCTCCCACGTACGAAGTATTCACCAGTCCTCCCTTCATTGTTCAGTCCAGACTCGCTCCCGTCTCAACAATGCCATTTATTTTGGCGCCGAAACACTTGGCAGGAGAAGTCTTCCTAAAGCCGCAGCAAATCCCAGCCACTCCTCACATGGGAGTTGGGAGGGGGGAAGCAGTAACTCGGGGCTGAGGGTTGCGAAGGTTGAGTGTTATAAGGGAGGACCAACGTGAAGAATATTTTGTACAATCAATGATTTTAGTTAACAAGAGCTCTGGATGACAGTGATGTTGAGTTTGTTATTTTGAAGATTGAATGGTCTGAGGTAGTACGATACCAATGTGGCTGACACATGGTTGAACGGGGATTTGACTTAATACAAATATTATTTTTCAATATTAATGGGCATGCGTAGCTTGTTTTATATTCACCCGTTTACAAAATTAAAAGAGTCGCACAGAGTGAGGATATTTATCCAGCTTCAATAAGAAAAGGAAACATTAAAAACGCCAAACTGTTGGACACATTGTTAGAGAGGAAGCTCGGAATGGAAGCTGATACAAGAATCTTCTCAATATTATTAGTAACGTTTCCATGACCGGTGTCAGCTGAAGAGTGACACTGTGAACACAATCACATAATATTTACTAAATAGATCTAAATGGACCAAACGAAATAATGGAAAACACAAGGTTTATTTACTCCCTCAAGTCCGTCACCAAGCTGTCCAGAATACATTTTGGGTAATTCAGAATTGTTTATTCATAATTAAATTTCACAATTTATTAAAGCATCTGCTACTGTCACTAGGATTACTCTTAATTAAATATCATAATTCATGAAAGCATCTGCTACTGTCACTAGGGATATTCTGATGAATCTTGCAATACGTCGATTTGAAACATTGGGAGATGATATCATATGGTCGTATTTCGATGACAGTTATAGTCATATCTTTATTCACAAAGTCAAACACTACAAATATTATTTCATATTCGTGTGCGCAAGTAGCATTTCACTCACATACATCAAGTTTGATAGCGGTTATATATATTAAGACAAAGCCACAGCGTTCGTAACATTGATGAACTACCAACATATTTAACATTGGCGAACTACAAGCATATTTGATCAGATATTATACAATTTGTTTGCTACAAAAATATTTGGAAGTAGTAATATAAGGTCATGCCGTTTGCCATATGTTCCATAGCAGCACCTAACCCACTGATTTTGTGCCATTCATGTGAGAATTACAGTGTCAATAAATGTACTCTATGTAGAATATACAGTTCAGATAAAACTCCAGCACTAGTAAGGGGGAAAATCCAGGGAAAATACACAGCTGATGCGTGCTCCCTTCCATATATTCCTGGAACAAGGTTCACAAACATGATTTTTCATCCATGACTGTTTTTTTTCTCGGACTCAGTGGATAGTCATCTACGGAGAGCCTTTTCTTATTCCGCGCAAAATCCCAGCATTTTACTCATGGGACTTGCTTCAGTGAAGTTATAGGTAAATGAAACATGGAAGGGACGAGGAATTGAATGATTTAATTATTTGGACAGTGATTGAAATGGGAATATTAGGGTAAGACTGAGATAATAAAGGGGACGCTGGGGTGGGATAGTACATGAAGGGGAGAATATTGAGGGAGATTAGGATAGTAAGTGTGATGGCAGTGAGGATGATAGTGAGAAAGGTTTTGATAGTCGGGAAGGTGCAATTGTGACGGAGGGTGCGAGTGATAGCGATAGAGAGACTATTAGCCAAGTGATGGAGATTGGATAATAAAGTAGAGTGAAAGAGATTTGGATTGAGGGTGGGAGAGGATTAGTAGGGCGGAAGATGGCGAGACGGTGGAGAGATGTTGGGATACTGAGATATTACAAGATAGTGAGCTGTGTGGATAGCGCGGAACAGTAAAACCAGGTGTATAATGGGGAATACTGGGATAGTGAGGGATGATGGAATAATAGAGTTTTAAAAAAATCATATTTATTATTGCCGTTTGGTAGTAGTGAGCCTAATTCTGAAGAAATGTCGGATATAGTATCATGTATTCGTGTGGTATCTGTAGTAAAGGAAGACAAATTGTCGTATACAATACTATTTTACGATGAAACGACCCAAATCGGCACATGAAGAAAATACCAATCACTCACTGGCTATGATGATTTGAGATTGTCCCAGTTTCATTCCTCGACAAAGCAATGGTGACCGCTTGCAAATGCCGGACAACGTATTGCAACGAGCAGGTACCAATGCCAAGCAGCATTTTATTCGTGCTAGTGCCACTGTCGCACTCCTTCTTCGTATTTAAACATGCCGGTAATGGCGCTGGCACTGCTTTCAGCGTACTTTAACGAAGATTGAATAGGTGTTTCTGGGGTAATTTTCCTAATCGTGACTAAATGGCTTCAATTGTTTCGCTGTTTACAACTTCCGGCTCCCTGAAATTTGTTCGATTCTTTAACAACTATATACATGAAGAAGTCAAGCGTTATGTCGAGTGTGAAGCTCATAGCAAAGATTTGTAACCATTCTTCATAATTACTCCGGTCACATGAAGAGCAAAGAGGCACGTTTGATCCACGTTACCTGAGACATCCACCATCTTCCTTACTTGGCGGTGGAAGATTATGGTGGGAATCATGCGGACAAAAAATTGACCTACCCAGAAAAGAGAAGATATGAACTGCAATTTTCGTGAAACGTGTGTCACTTAGGAAATACTAAGCGTTATTCGTACGTTATATTATATGTAATTAAGTCGATATAAGACAAGCAAGCATTTTAGTCACAATATTATTTTTTCTTATATTTTCATTTATAAATTTCATGATTGCAATCACTCATTACGTTCCATAATATCAATATTATGTATTTGAAAGAGGCACTCAACGCGCACGCTAAATATTTCCACTCAGTTTAGAAGCCGCTGCCATTTGTGAGTGTCCAGACTCTCAATGTCATCCCTACGAGTCTTAGCGTACCCGTTTCGAGACATATTGTGCCCTCATTGGTAGGTCGGTGCCCATGCAAGCAGCTGATAGGTTGTGTTCGACTACTCTGATTGCGCGTTGATGCTCCAGTAACATCACTCAACCTCGGCCGATGGTTGAACGCCTGCAAGATAAATCCCACTTACACGGAACAAAATGTATCCATTGGGACAAGTTGCATCGGCATAGTGAGACCTTCTCGACCGATGACCATTCTATTGACGGTCTCCCAGCTTCCGTTCGCGTGCTATTGGCACCCATTGAATAGACACAACCTATCAGATAAAGAGAGCATAACATCGCACTTCTGTAGGAATCAATTAAATACAGAGATGACACAATAAAATGCCACATGACTTCAGCAATTGTAAAGCAGAAATATATCTTGATATAATTCTGATGCAAACATAAAAAAAACATTTAACTGACACGTTCGAGACACATGGAAAATATCGGAGGTAATCTCACTGCAAATGTCTGTAAAGGGAAAGTTTGATGCTAGGGAGCTTGAGGTTAATCTTTTCACCAACCACGTCAAATAAAAATATATAAAATGTTGGAAATCTGAATTAGTCGGGTGGTATGGTAACCACACCCAATCAAATAATTTTGGACTGTCCTATTGATAAACTGGAATATTCTACTTTGTGGAATTTTCGCACACTCTTACATTATCTGTCTAACAGAAGTCCCCTATATCATAATGTAACAGAATATCTACAAGTTATTTAGAGCGCTCCTGAAACCTAGAATGTACTCGGTTTACCTGCATTCCTCATCATACAGATGGAAAGTCATGAATTTGCGGCAACGCGTTAAGTACCGTGTAGTTTTCTCACGTCATGCATGGTCTTGTTCCATTCAGTACTCGCAAGTCTGCCCTTCAAGGCGTACATGACTTACCGCATAGTTATGAGGGAACGGAAAGATAAGCATATCACATAATCTGTGAGAATTGAAAATTGCAATGCGTTGAATGTCCTCGAGCATCCGTCGACTTCATGCAGGTTTCGGGGATCGTTGATATGATTTCCAAGTCAGACGGCGTGGCCAGTTAAAGTGAACTGCTTCCAAGTACCGGACACATTCAACGTGAGTTGCTCTTTATGTCAAATATTTTCATCGTTAACATAATTTGCATAGTCAACCGAACTTACCTTGCTAACATTATTCGTAGCGCAAACATTATATGCATTACTAATTTAATTCGTATTGAGAGGAGCATTTTATTTGCAAACATCATTTTCATCGCTAACATTATACGTATCAACATCATTTTCATCGTTAACATCATTTGCTTCGCTGACCTCATTTGCATCGCTCATATAATTTTTATAGCTTCGTCTTGTGATGACACTTGAAATTTATTTTACATTAGGAAGTGATGCCCTGTATTTTAATGCGGTAAAAACCTCAATCGATAGTTTGCGTTTTATGTATGACAAATGATAAATAGCCAATACACTTTATAAAGTATTTATAATGAACTCGATATTATTGTCCGCGTGCGAAACTATCGTGCTTTATACTAACATCGTTCATTATTCTCATACAAGAGACCACTCATACAAGAGGCCACTCATACAAGAGGCCACTCATACAAGAAGCCACTCAAACAAGAGGCCACTCATACAAGAGGTCACATTTTGTTCTACAGTTCGCTTGAAGTCAAGAGTAGCACCTTTCCCGTCCTGTCGCCATGTAACGTACCGCGTAAGTCAAGCGTCTTCTTGAACTTGTCATTGCGAGCCTATCAGTGGATGTTTGATCAATGTTTGACAAACGCAATAACATGTACCAAGTATTTCGAAACAAATGATGGAGTGGATATACCATCAAGTTTATTTGTTGTGTTTTATCGCATTATCGAAAGGAGTGAAACTATATCTGTTTCAGACGAGTCTATGTTGTTGTGACAAAAGTGAACATTTACTGTGCTAAGTGTGCTAATTAATAAAACAAAATAATTTGAAACTAGTAAACTAAGTGAGTGCGCGCGCCTGCTAGAAGAATGAAGATTACCGCGGACGACTTTTGAGGATGCCTCCTACTCTGGCGGACTGCATTGCCTGGCGTGTAGGACAGCCACTAGACTAGTCCGATCCTCTGAGCGCACGAAAGAAAAAAATATTGCGGATAACGCCAAAGAGAACCCAAAGGATTTATATCGTTACGTCAACGAGCGTAGAATCGCTAGGGACTCAGTTGGTTCGCTAATGGATGAAGATGGCGTCCTCAGAACGTCACCTGAGGACATGGCGTGTCCTGAATAGCTTCTTCTGTTCTGTGTTCACAGTTTAGGGCCCGGCTACGAACGAGATACTGTTTACGCTGGAGAAGTCAGCCTCAACGACATTGCGTTCACATGAGAGGAAGTTGTCAAACAACTTGAGGAACTGGACATTAACAAATCAGTCGGTCCCGATTGACACCACCCAAAAGTTTTCAAGGAAACTCGAGAAAAATTGGCGGATTCCATAACCCACACCTTCAACTTATGGATGACGAGTGGCGAGGTCCCCGAAGACTGGAGAGTTGCCAATGTCACGGCAATCTTCAAGAATGGTGACCGACAATCGCTCAGCAACTATCAATCGATCAGCTTGACGTCGATCGTGTGCAAAACTATCGAGCGATTGATACGAAATCATCTCGTCAATCATCTGAGAGACAACGGACTCATTCATGACACTCAACACGGTTTCCGCCGTAAGAGGAGTTGTCTACGTTTACGACCACCGCAAGGCAGTGGATGTCATCTACCTAGACTTCCAAAAAGCCTTCGACAAGGTGCCGCATAGGAGACTGTTACACAAAGTCTCTGAGCTCGGCATTGGTGGCAACGTACTTCGCTGGCTCCGCGCCTGGCTAACAGGACGCAAGCAAAGAGTCAGCATCGGCCAGGCTTTGTCCGAGTGAGCCCCTGTTACCTCTGGGTGGCCCCAGGGTGGTGTCCTGGGTCCTATCCTCTTCCTCGTCTATGTAAACGACATGAATGCGGGGATGCTGTCCAATGTATCGAAATTTGCTGACGATACAAAGCTCTGTCATGCAGCATGGAGGGAGGGAGACATATTTGAGATTCAACAATATCTCGAAAAACTTGTCCAATGGTCGGAAGCGTGGCAGATGCTCTTCAATGTTGCAAAATTTACACGGGGTGTCGCAAGGCCAACTTCAACCACACGATGGCAGGAAGCGATCTTGCAACTGTTGACCAGCAGCAAAACTTGGGTGTTCTTATTTTGAAAGATATGAAATGGAACGCGCAGGTCGAAGAAAGTTACAAGATAGCTAACGGTAACCTTGGTTACATCTCCCGTAACTTCCTCTGCACCTTGAGCATGAAGTCCAATTCTGGTCTCCACACATGAGGGGGGACATAGCCAAACTGGAACGAATCCAGCATCATGCAACTAAGCTCATCCCGCAGCTACGCCCCCACAGCTACAAGGATAGGCTTGAAGACTTGGCCTCATCACCCTTGAGCAACGAAGGCTGAGGGGCCATCTCATTGAAATCTTCAAATACCTCAAGGGATTCAACAACGTGAGTCGTGTCGGCCTCTTCTTCAGGGACCACAACATTCGTACCCGAAACAACGGGGCAAGACTTGTGGAAAAACGTTTCGCTGCAACTAACTATACCCCAACACTTTTCCGATAGCAATATCGCGGGTCTGGAACAACTTACCGGCTGCGGTAGTTGGCTCTGAATCCGTGAATGCTATCAAAAACACGCTTGACAAGCACTGGGCTACGTGACTCATTTAACCTAAGAACGACACGATTTATCACTCTCATACACCCCTAAACCCACGCCAGGGCCACCGGTCATGGGTGTGAGCCCATAACGGTACTCACATTCACACATCCCGCTAGCCTAGAAGGCCGTCTGTTGTCCTAACGGGACAAGCAGATGCAGGGACTATGGTATTCTGAAAAGCGACACCGCCTGAGAGGGGGGCTTGCTCAACAGTAGATAGTATATCACCAAGACGCGGATGTGAAGGAATACATAGGGATAAAAGAGTTAGTTTTGGTGGGCGGGGTGGGGGGTAGGACGCGACGCATGCAACCTTGACTCACCGAGCGTACGGGGTAATCGTAGCGGGGGGCGGGCGGAAGGAACTGGTTTACCGCGAGCAGCCGGAATCGGGTTATATATATAAGGTTATTAGCATTTCAATGCTTTTTTGCAACTTCAGAGCTAAGTCCTCTGAATGATGTTTACGGGTTATATTTGCATAAGTTTATTACCATTTTCAATGCTTTTGCAACTTCAGTGCTAAGTCCTCTGAATGATTTTTAGGGGGATATTGACAAACATTTTATAAGATATATTTTTTATTGACAATTACATAATAATTTACAAGCTGTATTAAAGGTCAAGACTCCGCACATATTCTTCTTGCAGGATTGTTGATTTCCAGACACGTTCATGATGAATTTTTTTCAACCTTGATATCATTTATTCGATGTGATCAATTTACTCGTGGCATAGGATCAATCAGTTTATTATTATTTGTATTCGAGTGTATTGATCAGTACTCCTGGCGCTCCGTTGTACTTATTACTGCAGTGACCC
>SDVV010032675.1:0-11395 GCA_016164225.1 Gammarus roeselii
TTAAAACCTGTGTAAATTAATTTGTTGTAGGCTTGGTGTAACTGGGCCTGCTCTGTGCCTGCGCTAGAGTTACTCCTTTAAAATTGTTAAATTTATTTTCAAGTTAAACTTTCTTTGTAGCCGCATCAAATTTGCTTGGTGCCTGAGTCAAATTTATTGTGTTACTTTGTTACTTAGATACTTTTTTAGACCAACTCCAACTACGTTTAAACCTGCTGTGACTGCGTTTAAACTGCTCTTAAACTCTTAATCTACGCGTCACCTAATTCACAACTCTTCGACCGCCCTACGAGGGAGTCTGTATTAACTTCGCGTTGGGAGTCCGGTGGAACATGAAAGCAAATAATAAATAAATTGACTTTCTTTAAATGAAATAAAGTCATACGAAATTGCAAGAACTCAAAATGATGCGAGCCTACAACATTCTTATGCTAAAGTATTGGAATAATGGCTTGTTGAAGTGGTCTTGTTAATGAGTGATGCCATGCATGGTGTTGACTTTCGATTCTCACATGATGGTTTGGTGTGATGAACGTGATGGTATAATGTGAAACAAAAGAGTTGTAGCGTTTGCAAGTTGCCACTCTTGAGAATTGCTTCAGCAATAGTAAAGGATCAAGCAATAATGAACCTACATTTCTATGTGATATAGGAGACAAGGGGACACTATTCAGTTCTCAAAGTGTACATTTTTTGTCTAGTATATCTGATGAATATTATTGGTAATATTGCAGGGTCCAGTATGTGAATTTTTAGTGTTGAATATTGTCCATTTGAGTGTATTAGTAGGTAAATTGGTATGGTGTTGAGATCTACCATCTAGTTCCTGACATTCCAATTGTTCTAATATAACTTGTATTGGGTCAGATACCAAACTGCAAAACTTGGCAAAAATTTGTGCACAGAAACTTTTCCCAACATTTCAATTGCTCAGGAATGTTGGTTAAAGTAGGATTCCTCAACATCAAATGCACTACAGAGGATTTCTTAAATTTCAGTAGTGTTTATATGGTTGGTGAAACAATAAAATTGCAAACATAGATATCCTGTGCCTACATTTGGCCCCACTACCATAGTACCATTATCCATGTAAATATGTTGATAAATGTAAAATAACAAAGTTAAAAAAAAATGTTATATTTCAATCGTATTTCTAGAGGCCACAGTGCCAATGTGTATAATGTATTCTATCAAACATAGAGTAACAAATATGTGGTAGGTAGCTAACAGTTAGCAACATGTCAACAGACATTAATAAAACATAATTAAGCACTCACAGATCATTGGTAGTGCCAATTGGATGAATGGATCAACTAAATGGATGATCACGAATGAAACTAATAAGAAGATTAGCAGTATATACACCATGAAAGTTGTTGTATGAGTTGTATAATAAACAAAATATCAATGACTGCCTACTTTGTAACAAATAGTACAATATGCAACAGCACAATCAAACTCTGGCATCTCACGTTGCAACTCCAGTTGCATTCTTGCAACGGATGTTGCAGAGCTTGCAAAGGTAAGCAAAAGCCTGTCACAATGTCTGCTTGCAGGCTGCAACTGAAACTTTCAGTAAAGGTCTTCTACAAAAAGTCAAATGTAGTTTCATATATTGAACAATTTGGAAACATTCCTGGTGGCACAAGAGTTGAGGAGAACCTATCGTCCAAGTTCTTCTGTCTTTTTTTTTAGTTTCACATCAGCAGCGCATGCTACTCTCAACAGTTTTACTCACAATCAGTGGATCACCACACCTCCTAAAAAATTTAAGATCAATTATGTGGTGTATTATATTGAGTTGGGCATCTTCAATACATCTTTCTGGCAAATCACAGCAGCAACATTATAGCTGTAAACCTGCAACTCCTTCTAATATGAGCCACATTTTCACCAGAACCTTCACTACATAGAATCTGTGTTGGTGTTTCATTAGGTACAAATTACCGCCATTGTCAAACCTTATTGCAGTAATAAGTTTACTCAAGTTAGTCAGTATGAACACATCCCAGTTTTGCTATAGTTTTGTCTGATCCTGTTCCTGGCAAAGCCCTTAGTAGTCGCAACCTTAGAGTTGTCCCGGGGGCTTGGTCAAGCAATCAACAAGCAAGGTTTTCTGGCAGCCACAGAACCATTTTCCAATAATTTAATCTTATTACCGCTATATTGTCTAACAAAACGTCTAGTTACGGTACTTCTTACCTTGCTAGTAGCTGAATTGGCCCCACATTTTTAATTTGTTCTATTAGCTTTGTGTTAATTCCTAGCATCCCATCATCATTGTTGTGACAGGAACAGCCTTTTATTTGCATAATTTATTTACATGCAGCTATAGTTGAATGGCAAATGTTCTTGTTATAGGATTTTTCAGACATGCATGTTGTAAAAACAACCTGGTTTTGCTGTCACTCAGTCCAGTCACAAATCCCACTAAATTTTCCAGGAAAAAAATGATGTAAGGAAGGGCCTGCAGGATCAACATCTACAAAAAGACAAAAAAAAGAGTCTACAGACAGCTGACTCGTGTCTCTCTGACCAGCAACAACCTCACCAGATGGAAGCTTCAGAGGACCAACAGAAGGAAAGACTTTCTTCTTCCTCTGATATTGGAGTGAAACATCTTGGGAGTAACAGAGAAGTTGTCTGCTAATTTCTGCTCATACAGACACTGGCTGTAGCATGAAAAACTTCTGTACTCAAAATTAAGCCCACTAAATCTCTGCAAGGACGCCAACACCTCCTCATGCTGCCTACCAAGCTCCCCCCTCAAAAGCTTATACTGTGCCCAAGCCCTAGATCTACTGGTCATTCGTTCCATAGGAGGGCCCGGCAACCAGCTTAGTTGTGAAGCAGAGTCATGAGTGGAACCAAACTTGTCCAAAAGTTAATGGACAATTGACTGAAACAAACTAATTCTCCTCCACAGTGCCATACAGGAACTCATGATGCCAGTCAACACCCTCTAAAACCTCTCTCATGCTCCTGTAATCACCACAAGACCAAATAACTGATTTCAAACTAGGATCCCCTGCAACATCATCCATCTGAAAGATTTACTCCACCAAGGAGTAAATCTTTCGGGTGGCACCCCGGAAGAGGAGGCAAAACTGCCACAGAAGACACCCAATCTTCCTCCGTAGTCAACACCAGTTCAAGAATGCTACCCCAATCAACAAAAGTACCCTCCTCACCCACTGAGTGAGTCCAAGAAAAACAAAACAATCAAGAAACTGGGAATCAACGGAGGGATATAATTATTAAAAGCATCTGCAGACCAATTCAATGAAGGCAAGTTAAAATCCCCAAGAACAACAACCTCTTTGCCAACACAGAACTCCATCAAGAATTCAATCAGTTAAGCATTCTCCTCAGCTAGGTAGGAGGGTGGGCAGTGTGCCACCACGACCAATACATCATAATCAAGGAGAGAAATGGCAGCAACATTGGGTATAGTCACCTCAATTGGCCAAATTTAAAATTGTTTGCAACATACGGACTCCATGTTTCTTCACCTCCCCCACCACATCCCCTCTCACCAGCTGAAACCCTGGCAAATCAACAAAGGATGAGGACACTGAAGACGTCGACCACAATTTGTACACGCCAACCACAACTCGAAGTCAACTACAACTTGCACACGCACACCAACTGCATATCCCACCGCTAAACCATATGACCAACAAAAGGGACCTTATTCATCAGAGAATTCAAATTGACACAGCACAATCTCAGACAATAGAAATCCATTTGCTAAGACTGACTAGCTAGTTTAAAGCCCCGCCTCTGCGGCTACCCCGGATGCCAAGGGTACCAGTCAGAGCTCCATGACCATCACCACCAGAGCCACGACTGCCCCCAGCACCACCACCAGGGCTCCCAATCCTACCCTGGCGGCACCGCGCTCTCCGGCATCACCGCAAACGCCATCACCAACACGGCCGCCAGCAACACCCCGGCCCCGGCTATCAGCACCTCTGCGGTCACCAGCAACAAACATGCGCACCGCTCCCAACACCACCGCAGTTGCCCCAGCGCGACCGCCACGGCCTCTATAATCACCAGTCAGTGCACAACCAGAGGAATCCCCAGAAACAACAACAGGCCCACCCTAACTTGCACCAAGATCAGCCCCCATCCTGCAGCAGCCTCCAAGAATTCACTTCTCTCCTCTCTGTCACCCTCTGATGCCTTAAGAGCATGCCTCCAAGTCAGCAACTCTCCTCTTTGCCTGTAGGTTAGGTCTTTCTGAGTGTAAAGACTCCTATCCAAGCTCTTCAGCCTAGGAGCCTGTGAGAGCAGGTTGTGCCTGGACATCATTGGTCACCTTTGCTCTGAACAGACCTGTAGTGCCAATCTTGACCAAATCAGTCAAAACAACATTGACACCCATGACATGGCACACATCATGAAACTTTGCTTCCACCAGCTCAATGGTCTCACACTTAAAACCTCTCAGCAAAACTGAGCACTTCCTGTTCTTATTCTCATTCGTCCTAAACAGCCCAACTCCAGAGAAACCAGCAGGGGCACGGCCTCCCAGACAACAAGTCTGTTTACTTTCCTGAGCAGACTCACGACTGCCCCCACTCCCCACACCCACCATCACACCACTAACCTGCCCTACCAATGCCCCAACCACCACCAGCAATTGAGAAAATGACTCCTGAAGATGGTTGACTGTCTCCAAATTATCTCCGCAGCCTAGACAGTGACAACAGATATATCTTACAGCACCCGACGAATCTGATAGAATAGCATCAATCAATCTCCCCTCAATACCCAAACACATGGTCTCTGTGGAAACCCCTCTGACAAACACCACAAAAAACAGGCTGACCACTCGGCTTGATATGGCAAAAGCCACACAACAAACCAGTGCCCGCTACAGCAGCCCAGCTGCCCACAAGACCACAAGAACGCCCAGCACTCCGCCCCCCACAACCCTGCATACCCATGTCACCAGAGCCACCAGGCACCGCAGCCGACCGCAAAGGCGAGGACAGCAGATCCATAGCAGGCGCAGGCAGGGACAACGGCAAGCAGCGTCCTCAGGGGTTGACTGCAGCAAAGAAGCCGCGTTATTGTAGTTCAGCCTTCTGCTGACTAACATTGGTTTAGGGTCACCTTGCAATCAGCTCTAGGTCTCTCGGTGCATTGGTGTAATAAAACCAAATCTATTAATAAGATTTATTCAGCTCCAATAGGAGTATAAGGGCCAGCACATAAATTAGTTCCCTGCTCATGTCAACCAGACATAGCCACTATTAAGGAGAGGGAGCTAGGGCAACTAACTCCAACGGAGATAAGGTGCTCAGCTGTAAAATAAAACCAGATATCTTATAAGCAATTAGAGATATGTACATCTATTTACAAGGACATTCCACAAAAGTGTCCAAATTACAAGCATAGTCTAAAAACACAGGTAAAAGCAGTGCTCTCAACTCACAAATACTTTGCACTAAAATTGAATGAAATTAATAGTGAAAACAACTCATAAAAACGGTTGACAGAACTATTTACAACAACTGGGAGTTGAACTCTTTGAGCTCAAGGGCAAAACCTTACAAAACTCGTGAACAAAGCAGCTTGATATGTGTAAATAAGCAAGCCACTCAATGGTAAACTGGACAAAATAGGTGAACAATTAAAAGGTATCATATTTGAAAACATATAGCAGTAGGTATTGCAAATTCAAAATTGCATATCATAGTTGGTATCACAGCTGAGTTTAGGATTATATTGAGCATGATTGGGTATTCTCTGACTAGGTAAAAATTTATTGACTTTGATGACAAGGTACACATTCATTAGAAAGAAGGTTGAATTATTATTCCACTAATAAAAACTTGAAACCGATTCTTTTAGACAAAACGTTCTGAACTTCATGTTAAAGTGAAGAAGCACACAAATCACTGCTTATTATTCTACGCAATAGATTTACATGGCAACAAGAATCCAACCAGCCAAATCACCAGCACAGCACTCCAGCAATCAACTCTACGGGCAGAATACATCAGCCGTACATAGTTCAATTCCAACCGGCCAAAACAGAAGGCATCATTCCCCCAAGACAAACCAATCCTCAAACACAGCAGAAACTCATCATGAATAGTGAGAAGAATATACCCAACCCTAAAATGACTGTAATAAACAAATAATAATGAAAACACAATCACAGCCCAAAAACTCTCCAGAATGACCATCAACAATGACAGGCAACCAAAAGAATCTATACAAGGAAAGCATCCAAGAGATCAACACATACAAAATAAGTCACAAGCAACACATAGTATAGCCAAAAACATCAACAACTCTACCCTCTCATCACAAAAACACCAAATATTTTGAAACATATAAATCATCACATACTAACTGGGCCCAGTTGCACACAACTTGAAACAGACTATGCTAACACAATGATCTCATGGACAACTTCCCAGGTATGAGCGTACAACAACCTCCGACCATCGACCTGAAAAGGAACAACAATTATAAATTATCACCTGGACTGGCATCCAGGAATGACACGCTAGACCCACAGCCACTGAATCTCCAGGCAACATCTAAAATTAGGAAGACAAATAAAACATTATAATCAAAAATTTTGCAGAAAAAAATCACATTAAAACTTGAGAAATTATAAACCTAATCTGTGATATAATTTCAAATTTAAAACAATCCACCCTAAACAGACACCAACATTAACCACCACCATCATTCACAGCAGAGCTGTGGGACAGCAAAAGAACCCTGTCCCTATTCCTGTATCCCTGCAGGCAACCAGGACTGCTGGCTGGGACTCCAAGACAGGCCAAGGGCACTGAGCAGATGCAGAGGCTGGAAAAATAGCAGGCCACTAAGTAAAGCAGGTTGAGAAAAATTACTGCTCCTCAATCAATACAGAGACAGCTGCCAACACCCACTAAGACCTATCATCCTACTTGAGCAGGGAGCCTCATGCTACTGACATGTGCTCGGTATGGTTTAGTATTCATTGAACATATACAATTAACTGACAAGGCATTGCCTTGTTAAACTTCATCGTAGCTTCATAAAACATATGATAGTTAACAGAATACATACATGAGTGAGTAATATTAAAATTGGTTGGCAAAACACGTTAAACATGAATAATGAAAAGTGACGCTTGGCTCCAATGATGAGCAGTGGACAAAAATATGAATAAGCTCATTTAACCAATATTGCATAACAGGAAAGTGATTAACTAAAACTAGTGAAAAACTTTAAATACCAGTGAATCAAGTATATGATGATTGTCAAAACATAACTCAGGAGGCAAATAAATGTTGAATTATTGAAATCAGGGATACCAAGGCAAAATCAATTTAGAGAAATGTACAAGGTGAATGCAAAAATATCAATTCCTCACAAGACAAACGACAGGCGTAAGCAATATGTGCTCTCCACATCGCAGCAGTATTAATAATGTATTTCACCGGGCAAGACGTTTCCGAAAGGGGCTAATGGTTCAGTGACATTGTAGCTACAGCCGGTCACAACAGCAGCACTCACCAAATCTTGTGAGAATAATGGGCTGCAGCACATCAAGGTGATGGTTCCAGGAGCGTCAGGCAATGATATTCCACCTGCAATGCTGGGTGGTGAGGTGTGATAAGCACTCTGTTTATGCATGCAATACATTAATCAAGCATAAGCAAGGGAGAACGCAGAAAAAACAATTAATAAAATAACAAGCATTTTCAGAAGCAAGCATACAGCAACATTATGACTATAGGCAAACAATTTCTAGGAAAGCGCAAGTTACTTTATTGAGATTGAAAGATGAATGAAGGGGTACAAGGTAAATTGATTAAAACAGACTGACAAAACAAAGATGAAAAACATAAATACTAATGAGTAGTAGGCCTGCACTACTACAGCGCCACATCGAGGAGTGGCCCCTCCCAGACTTGCCCTTCTCTGCACCTCCAAGGCCAAAATTTCTCCCCTGCTGAACTCCTCCAGTGCCTGAATCACGGACTTTGCTGAGCTTGTGCTGGAAGCATCACCATCCCCACAAGGTTCTGCGACCACCAAACCGCCACTCCCGGCATCGGTCTCCTCAAGGCAACCAGAATCGAGCTCCACCCATTCCTCGTGACTCTTCCCATCCCACGTTGTGGACCTTGACTCTTCCTTCACAGTGGTCAACCACCTTGACATTGTACATCTTTCCATCTTTTCTATCACGACACCTCAACAAGTCTCCCTTCTCAAAAACACTCCTCCTCCCAACCACTGCACATCCCGCTCCAAGAATTGCATTCCGCAAAGCAAGTATCTTGTTATGTATAACAGATTTTCAAGTTTTATTTATTTTTCTATAAAACTGCACATTAAAAAGTTTCAGCACAATAAAATAGGTTTTAGCACAATAAAAGGAGTTTCACTCCACTTCACCTCCTCTTGTCAGTGAAACGTTTCTTCCTCTGGTCAGTAAAAACTTTAAGTAAAACTGAAGCCGTATCCTCGTGGCGGATGGTTTCCAGTAGGTTCATTAAAGCATGGTAGAGATTAAAAGGGAAATTCCAGTCATGATTTCCCTTAATTTGGAGCCCTTTAAGACTAGACCCATTTGAGATGCAGTTGCCAAGGTTTCATTATGTACCATCTTTTAAAACTACAAAGCTAGGCTTCTAATGAAAATATCTTCTGCGTTTTCATTTATCAATTTGCTTCCCGTTTCCTTCCTCATTTCACATTTGAAGCGCTCACTGACATGGTGCAACAAACATTCAAGTTAGTCCAGACGACTATGTGATATCTTACAATATGTGCGCTGATCACTTGGATTTAGTTTCTGAGAAGCAAAGTTGCTAAATCATGCTTGCCACGCATGCTGTCAGATGGTATTGGGATTTTGCGGCGTAACCCGATTGGAAGCAAGTTAGGGTTCCTGGTGCCTGGCACTAAATTAACTTAGTGCCATGCACCAGGACTTGGTGAATAGCTTCTATTAGTGTTTTTCCCTGCCGTTACTGGAGCGGACAACGGGTCTGCAAGCACAAATAAATCTGACATCATGACCAGACTAAGGTCACAATAGGCACAATCTAACATCAGAGATGGGGAAGATAACCAAGATTAGTTGTCATGGGCGGCATGCTTGCAAACCTGTTTGCGCTTGTGCTACCGATTTAGGCCACATAATGCGCACTGTAGAAAACAATAACAGGTAGCTGTAGCTGCAGTTACTTCAATGAAAAGTTTGCATCAAGTGCTTCAAACTGGGTGAGGTTGTATGATCTGGATAATCCTTTATTGCTGTCCCTAGTGACTATATGCCACGTCTCTGTTTATGGACACAGGAATCATGCACATAAAGTAATGCCCTACAGTGCATTGCACTTGAACCAGGAGCATGACACATTGGGCCATGGAAGTTGCATCTAACATTGTGCATATAGATCAGTAATGACCCTAACTGACTATGTGTGTATCCTAAGGTCTAGCAAAAATGTGATCATCACGGGCTAGAAAAGTTAACGAGAACTACAGTGCGCACTTTGCCGGTTCAGAAATGGCAACTGAAGCATAGATGCGTTTGGGATGAGCTATTTTTTTCAAACGATGGTTTTGACTTCCCATACTAAGCTTGTACTTGTTCAGTCCCATCTTAATGTTTGGTGTATCTAGAGAAAAGTATATATGTATGAAACAAGGAATTGGGCTTGTAAATTATTCTAGTATTATTAATTATTATGCATTATATGATTTATGCTCAGTATGCTACACCTAGTAGGCTAGTATAGGAAATTGAGAATCTGTAATTATTATTATTTGACATTGAATAATCAAGAAGTTTAAGACTTTTGTGGGCCCCAAGCCAATCTAATATTAACAATAGACTTAATCAGTCATGTGACTTATTGAATCATGACTCATAGCTGAGACTTGTGTCACTCATCATTTATCACTTGAGTTAATTAATAAATAGATCTCAAATTGCAAAATTATAACTATAAAATAACCTTATCAAATATTCCTTCAACTTCGTAAAAGCCAGTCTCCATGGTCATCAGGCCTGGCCTCTATTATTATTTGGCTTTAAAAGTCTGAACTTTTCACAATTTCATTCTGTTTTCTCCAATAAAGCCCAATTTTGTCAAAAAAACAAGCCCCAATAAAACAGGTCGGTTGGGCTTTTTCAATAAAACCATAGTTTTTTTCACCCTGCCTACAATCCATTGTAAACTTTAGCCACAGCATCAAAGTCAGTCTTCTATTTTTCAAAACCAAAATTTTCAGGCACCTGAAAAATATTCAGTTAGGCAATTTTTCATAAATTCTGTGTGCATATTGATTTTTTGATGCTGATACTTCCTTGCTTATACTTAATAACAAAGACCTGCTCTTTCTAGTGTTGTAGTTGAAATTTGATGTTTACAATGTTGTAGTGCCCAAAGGAAAGGGGGGAGGCCTTGGTTGACAACTTCACTCCAGTTGATGCTAACCTGCAGACTTTATATTTGTGTTGTGAATAACAACTTCTTCAATCCATAAAGCTTTGCACTAGAAGGACAATCAAGGATTGAGTAGTAGCTGCCCAATTCAACTTAGCATAGCCTACCAGGCTACCACTTTCAAGCAAGTGAGTCAGAAACAACCACTTGGCTTTCTTTTCATGCTCAATTTGCAGAAGAAGCTGTTGGTTACTGTTATGTGACTAGTTCTTTTATAAATTAAAATTTAGGTGACATTTTAAATTGCTTTTTTTTTAATGAATTGAGTCTTGTAGCTTCTCAAGCAAAATGTTCCATGCCTTAGGTTTGTTTAAGTTTAGGTGACTGTTCCCTTTAAGCCTGGAATCTCACTTGATATCTGTCGTATCTTATTTTCCATTTTCAGCCATGTACTTATTATAGCTAACCCAGGTATCTTCTAGAATGAATCTAAATGCAGCAGGTTGCTGTGACTTCAATCTTAGAGCAGAATCAAAAAACTTGAAGGAATTAGTTTTTGAAGCTCTGAGATTAGGTTACCAAACAATTGCCATCAACACCACAGTATCTGATCAACAAGGCATTCAGAAAAAAGTTAAAGGTAAGTCAACTCCACCTTTTTAATTGAAATCGTATGCAGTATATTCATGTCATTCATGGATGGGGACAAGATCCTGTTGTCACTCATGCTCAGTTGCTTGCTTTGTTACTGGCGCTAGATGCTTTTTTCAGCAGTTCAGTCGCCTCCTTGGGGAGGCGATGGTCGCGGTGTTGGTGTTCTTGGTGGTGCTGGCGGCCTTGGCCTCCCGACTGGCCGCGGTGTTGGCGGTCGTGGTGGTGCTGATGGTCGGGGTGTCGCTGGCGGTCGTGGTTCTGCTGGCGGTCGTGGTGTTGGCTGCGGCGCTGTTGCTGGCAGTCGTGGGTTTGCTGAT
>SDVV010032676.1:0-11395 GCA_016164225.1 Gammarus roeselii
ACCTCGTCGAAGCTATCATTGTATTTAGGTATCAATTTACCAATAAAACGCTTCTCCCGCTAGATAAGAACCCGCTAACAAACAATCGAGCGGGCTTGCTGAATATGTCGATATCCTCATACCTAACCGTCTCCATCCTTCCCAGGCTACAGCAACTAACTATTTTTCAATGAATCTCTAATTTATATGTACTTTCTCTCCTTTGCAGATGTATACCGTCAAGACCGTGCTTGGCACCGAATTAAGGACCCGTTTGATAGACACAACACCAGGTAAATATCAGCGTTGCCATTTTTTCGTTTTACATCTTCAAAGTTAGATCGGTCATGATATATATTTCTAAAACTTACTCAACATTGGGACTAAATTCTCATCTTCATGTATGGGAGAGCCAACACCTTCGACATCTTGTCATCAAGCCTCGGTGGGCCAACTTCGGGCTTCAGTGCACGTCAATTCTTTACTAGTGTACTCAACAGATTGTGGTAACAACTTGATCGGGAGTATTCAAAGGACAGATTAACCCGGAACTTCAGGTAGGATAAGGTACCGATGGCGCACAATTCAATGACGGTTAGCTTATTTTTAACGAAAAATTTACATATTTTTTGGACTCTCTGAGCAAAGTAGATAGCTTATAACTTTTAGCAAAACGGATTCGTCTCCTTCTAAATATAATTTTTTCGTTCGTGTGCAGACCGACGCAGTACAATACCCCTCCAGCGAAGTACCCGTATCAGGGCTATCCGCTGGCCAAGCCCGGGTAGAACCCGTACAGTCATCGCCCAAACTATCAGGGCTATACGCTGGCCAGACTTGGATGCGGTAACCCGTACAGTCATCACACAAACTAGTAGCGCCATCCGCTGCCTGTATACAGACAATACTACCAGCAACGTTTTTGGCAGGTTGCAGATCCAAAAAAGGTTACAACCCCAAAAAATAGTTCCAACCCCAAAAAAAGTTACAACCCCATATAAGGCTACAAAGCCAAAAAAAAGGTTACAATGCCACAGGTTACAAAGGTTTCACGGCTACAAGTTAGCCAAAAACCTACTGCCCCCATTCAGGAACAACCCGGAGTTCACGATACTGTTGTTGATCCGTCGTTAGCACCGAGTACTGTTCAGACTACTACTCCGTCTTCGACTGCATCGTTGCCACAGAGAACTGTTCCGTCCTCGACTTTGTCTTCGACTGTTTGCTCGGACCCGTCCTCGAGACGGTCTAGCGCTGCTACATCGACTGCGCCGACTGCATCCTCGTCGTTGGAGACATCTCCGCCCATGTCTACTGACGATGCTTCCATATTTTTGCTTCATGATACTGATGGTTTAGTTCAGGATAATGCAGCTCCGTTGCGTGAGCCTATCTTTTATCCACGTACCTCTAAAGGAATTTTGGATAACAATTTTGTACAAAGCAAATTTGCACCACGTACTGATGAACTAGCCTTCTAACAAAAAAACACGTTTTTAGGTGAGCTGATTGAGGATCTTGGGGTTGATTCACAGAATAGATTAGAAAAATCGGAGCTTATAGGTGTTGGGTGGTTGATTAAATCAGTACCCAGTCTAGACCTTAAATTCTGTGGCGAGAGTCAGAATTTTTAGTCTACAGTCTACAGTCTACAGTCGCTACAGTGCTACAACGGTTGCAGCAACCAGAGGCCGTTGACCCTTGGTCGAGATGTGACAAGGACCGACATGCGGGTTTCAGTCGCTCTTAAAAACCCTGAGGCAAGCTGCTAACTGTTGTGTAAACAGTGGCATTGTCTGTCTGGAGAAGTTACACAAAAAGGTCATTACAGGACATACAGGTAGAGGTTAAAACAATGGGCATTAATTATAGCGTTCAGTTAAGATATCGTGTTATAGGTAATGTTAAAAGGTTGGTTTTATGCCATTATGTTACGTGTTGTTATTATAAAATGCGCCATTTGGTGTTGAAGGGTCACCAGGGTGCTGTCGTGTGAGCTGTGGGCTCTGACGTCACGTTTAGCCTATATAAGACCATGTCGACATGTAACGGGAGCTTTTAGGGTGTAAAAATGTGAGAGATTCAGTCCGAAACGCAAGTCTGCTCGTATTAGTACGTCAAGTCGCCCCGCTGCGTCACCGAGAATCGCTTCGCCCTAGAACACAATTTGTAAATGTATCGACATCACATCACAACAAGAATAAGTTCAAGTCATCGAGCGTCTTCATATAGTGCATTAAAATTTGTAGACGACTTCAACCAAGAGAAGTTTCAAGTCATCGAGCGTCTTCAGATAGTGCATTAAAAACTGTTGCCGACTTTAAGCAAGAAGAAGTTCCCGTCATCGAGCGTTCTCCAGCTGTAAAGATAATACGTGAAGGATCCACATCAAGGACACGTAGAAGACTAAACTAAGAAGAGGAGAAGCCAGGAGTTGTGGAAACACCACAAGGGAGCACTTCACGCTCGCCTCCTGGCAACTTCAAATAATCGATTGTGTGACCCGGGTGAGCGAGTATTCATGTTGCATTTTATATAAGTTATGTTAGTCATACTGTGTTTCTTTGCTACCGATGAAAAATAGATTGATAATGTTAGAGGTCATATTGTTGGATAAAATGATGTTGAGTTTCCTTTAGCCATACACATTCTCTCTGTATATCTATATATATGTATATGTAACCAAGTAGGTTGATGTTAGAAACTGGTTTGACACTATTGTGTGGGTAGTACGCCTGGAGCCAGTCTCAAGGGCTTCTCTGAGTTATGAAATAAATATAGACATATATGTATGTGTTATTGACCCACACATAGGAGCAGTTGTATGGAAGACTTGTAGAATTGATTCCAGATCACTGTATAAGTAGCCGGAGAGTGTCAACGGAGTAAAGACCCCGGACCCCTCCCGATCCGGGCGAACTCATTCCCCGTCTGTCATTGGTAAGAATCTGGCACTTGATTGCCGTGGATCGTTATATTTGACTAGACCGGAGACACAATTCTACAGGACGGGGTTTAATGGAACAAACAATTGGGCGATTATTGTCCTTAGCCCAAAAACTGTCCAGTTGTACACATATTTTCAACATCAAGACAAATAAGAATATTTGTGTGCTCACTTGCTTGATTGCCCATTTTAACTTGTCCGAAAATACACACCTCTCAAAAAAATACGGGAATCAGAGTTTACTTATCTCTCGTACAAAGACACATACTTTAATTTCCGACATTTGCATTGATCAGATTACATTCCCTCTCAATAACTGGAAAGCCTTCTAGAGCAACAGGTTTGTTCAATGCAAGGTATGCGAATTGGAACTAAGAGTCTTTTTACGGGAGATAAGCTTACTCTGTCTGCCATTTATATATCATGGGATTTGTTTCCTGCTTCAAATAAAAGTTGGCAAACAAGCAAGTACGCACACAATTGTTTCTGGTTTGGATGTTGACAATGTGGGAGCGGCCGGCTCATTTTTCGGGCCAAGGAGACTAATCCCCCAAACGTTTAGTTCCACTAACACCAGTTTAGTTGAATTTTACCACCACACTACCTACAGTTTTAGTGCTCCCACTACTACCTTCTAGCTCCTGTTTTTCTAATCTATTCTGTAAATCAACCCCGAGATCCTCAATCGGCTCACTTAAAATCGTGTTTTTTGCTAGAGGGATAGCTTTTGTTAACATAACCCAGTCCTTGTTAACTACATATCTATCCTCAACTACCTTACCCATTTTTACAATCACTCCAACCTGCTGGAACTGGCCTCATTTCAATGTAGCATGTTCGACTAGCTCCTCACTTCCTAACGTAATCATGGAAGATATATTGATATGTTCAGTGCGTGGTCCGAATTTGCTTTGTACAAAATAGTTATTCAAATTCCTCTAGAGGTAAGCGGATTAAAGAAAGGCTCACGTAACAGATCAGCATTATCCTGAACTGAACCATCAGTATCCAGAAGCGAAGAAATAGATGCATCGCCAGTAGACATGGGCGGAGATGTCTCTAACGTCGAGGATGCAGTAGACGCAGTCGATGTTGCAGAGCTAGACCGACTCGAGGACGGTTCCGAGCAAACAATCAAATAAAAAGTCGAAGACGGAGCAGTTCTCTGTGGCAACGATGCAGTCGAAGACTGGGTAACAGTCTGAACAGTACTCGGCGCTAAAGACGGATCAACAGTATCGTGAACTTCGGGTTGTTCCGGAATCGTGGCAGTGTGTTTTTGGCTAGCTTGCAGCTTTGCAACCTTACATGAAACCTCACATGAAAGTTTATGCAGATAATAATGATGAAATTATATAATTATTGATCGTCATTGATATATACAGCAAATATCTATGTGTACGGCCAATAAAAGCTATTAGATTTAAATATATGATTGCAGCTTTTGATACTGCTTTCAACTAAGTAGTGTGGCCTACAACTCGGATCGGTTCGGATCAGGGGAGTGAGTTTATAAATAAAAAATGTAAAGCTTATATGACAGTTAAAAACATATCTATTCATTACACCTACAACGAACAGATTAAAGCATCACCTGCCGAGCGTGTCATACGAACGTTGAAACAGAAGTTGGGCAAGTATATACATGTAAAAAAGACGGTTCGCTATATAGATGACTTGCAAACAATTGTAAACTCGTACAATATGATACCACATTTATCATTACTGGGACACGTTCTCTTTGATGTCATTTTGTTGAACCACCCAAGATAAATTCAAACACTGCTGTCCAAAATGTATAATATACGACGTAAAATAATTAAAGTGCCCAGCACAGAAAGTAAAGGTTATAGCGTTTGTATGTTTACAGTGCACAGATCCCAGTCTCAAGACATTCAGGAAAGGACAGAAACCAAAGTTTACGAATTAAGTGGTTTTTAATATCACGTATTATTCAAAATCATCAACCTCCGACCTTTGAAATAACGCCGCTCGATACAGATGAACCCATCAAATGTTTTGCCTACAGGCAGAAATTAGTAGACAGACCTGATATTTATTCACTTACGGTCCTGAAGAGACAAACTAGACGAGGCAGGAAGCAAATCTACGTAATTTACACGGACTATCCCGACAGCAAACCGACCTGGATAAATGAAAGTGGCATCGTAGCTTAATGTGTGGTAAACGCACCTTGAAACGGAAATTGAACTTTATGTTAAATTAAATTAATTAACTCACAAAACAACTCATGTATTAAAAGAAGTTAAAATCATCTGCGAAATATTTACAAATATACTTAGCGGAAAATTGGTCTGTGACAAGGTAACCAAATCACGAATAAATAAATTCAATTCTAAAATGAAACAATTAGGCAGTAAATCGTTCCGGAACAAAAAGTGAATTTGATCAACCCTGCGTGGGGAATTTCTCTTGAATTTACTATTACCAGCTGCAGTCAGTTTCTTGACAAAAATAATTCACGGATGTATCAGTATACTTTCTCGTTCCAAAATCCCAGATGGATAAGTTCACAGCTGTCTCGATTGGTGGTAGCGCAACACCCTTATCTGTTATAACAAGGCCAGAAATAACAGAACATAGCAGTCAATGCCGATATAAAAAGGTAAATGAACGTGAGGATAATATGTTCGATTTTAACGCTTTACCAGAAATAGCCCTAACATCGGAGCCGATCAAGCAAAAGGAGACAAATAATGGCGTTGTTGCAGCACTATATACAGCCTCATTGCCTGCAGTTGCTAAATCATTGTCCCCCGGATTTATCCACTACTTAAAAAACCACACACCATTTATAATATTTGAACCGAGTGGGCTCGTTAGCCATCCTGATATACAAACGCGCGTTCACGTTCTCGATTTGTTTGGGACTTTGTTGGTAAATAAAATAGTGATTAGCAAAGATGCCAATGACCTCGTTCAGAAAGTTCCTGGATAGACTCCCAAGAGAATTTCACAAAAATGATTCATTAAAAATTGGAGACGACGAGATAGACAGATTCTGGGACATTTTATAACGTGATACTCTTGCAAGGGGTTGTTACCCTACCATAAAATTTCGTAATAATTTTCAATGCATCATAAGCGGACTTGAGTTTCACAACACCGTTATCATATAAATTCACTGTCTTTTATTAGAAACACTGGAAATATCTCAACATTGGAAAAAATCACAAAACAATCACCTCACCGAGTATAGACTGTTACGGAAACATGTTCAACCACGTCTATCATGACAGAAGTTTATGCCACCCGGACTGCCGGTCGCGAAGGCCCTATGTCATCTATACTGCGTGAGATAAGCAATCCGGGACGAACCAACACTACACTCTTGGGCGTAACTGGCTTCTAACGTATGGGAACAGGAAATAAGTAGGGTCGACTACCGTGGTATCACCCAAAATAGATGCTAAAAACACTGATATTCATCTATAAGACCACGTATCATAACACTGATTCTATGATAAAATATATATAAAATCACATTTAATATCTTACCTTTGGAGAACGATCAAATGCAGACCACACCTCACCTAAAAAGAGAAACATCTGATAAGATGTTGTGATCGGACCGCGGACGCTGACTTATCTGTAGACAACGGATCTACCAATGCTGCTATCTTGTCCATGTCTACCTACCTAAGGTGTTGGTGCAAGGATGCCAATGAATGAATTATACAAAATAATTTCCCCCCGAATCTCTAAATAGAACATAAGAACGTGAGCAAGCATGGAGATGTCACGTTTTTTGAGCATCGTCTTTTGGATAAATATCAAAAATCTATTTATTTCCTTGCTGATCATTTTTTATTTAATCGATCTGCAAATAAGCTCATGTATTTATAAACAAATCACGTGTGGTGTGAAATTCGGTCATAATATAACAGCATATGAAACAAACGGAAAAAATACCAGCGCGAATAATGAATTTAATAAAATTGCAGCATATAATATTAAACTAATCAAATATACGCCAGTTGTAAATTGATTATTACAACAGTATTTGGATCAAGTCGTAAGTACGATATGATTCATGCGAAGCAGCAGTGTCCAAAAGTGATTAGAGATAGGATAAGGTGTGGACCCTGGTTAAAGAGATAGGACGCAGTCGAAGCATCCTATGTAAAAGGTAACATGAATGTTTAGATGTAGAATCCTATGTTAATGTCATACCAATAAAATATAAATTAAATATGTATCCATTATTATCCCAATACACTCAATGACAAAGCAATGAATTACAATACAACACCCGCCGCGTCATAAGGGCCGGGCTTTCCCCCCACCCACGACCATCCCGACAGCGGGATGCCAAGGGCGGGAAAGAACCTCAGAGCAGCGTCAAAAACAACCATTCACAACCATTCTCCACTCACGCCTGTTCATTGCACGCTCTCTCGCCACCTCCACATTCATGTCTCTTCTTCCCAACGCCTGCTTCAGACCATCCATCCGCCCAAACTTCGGTCTACCTCTAGGCCTGCGACCACTCGCTTCCGCATTCATCACCCTTTTCACCAATCTTCCTCCATCCATCCTTTCCATGTGCCCGAACCATCTGAGTACACGCGAATCCACTCTGTTCTCCAATTTTTTCACCATCCCTGTTCTGATTCGAACCACGTCGTTGGTGATCCGGTCTCTCAGCGTTACTCCAGTCATGCTCCTCAAACACTTCATCTCGAAAACATTCAACCTTCTCTCCTCTGCTCTCACTCCCCAAGCCTCAGCTCCGTAGAGTACAGTTGGGACAACAACACCTAACTACATCGCAAATGAATTCAAATGGTATTGTCCTGAAACATGTAGAACTAAAACACTTTTTACACAAACATCACATTCACATCGCTTTACTGCAGGAAACAATACCCAAACAAAACTCCAAATCACCTAAGTTTCCTGGTTACACAACACTTCGCCACGACCGTCCCTACAACGACGTCGGTGGCGGACTCATTACACTTGGTCATAAAAAAAACACTTCACAAACACAACAGCCTATACTCGTACACAACGTCCCCCCGACAACACCTTAGAACTGCAATCACTACTCATACAAATCCACAAGAAAAAAAAATTGTCTTGTATATATATTCCTCAACAAAACCAGGTCATGTCCACCACAATAAACACCCCACGATCTCTCCTTGCACACCTCGCAGAAGGCTCACAGGAAGAGGGGTGTTCTCTTTGATCAACTAGTCTCACTAATCATATTAAACAACAAAAAACGCTCTACTCGCACTCACAAACCTTTCAACCCAAAAACTCAACCCACCTACCCATAAATCTCATTCTGCTCTCCCAATCTTACTCAAAATTGCAAATGGGCGGTCCACCAAGACGTGTTGTCTGACCACTTCCCAATAGCCATCAGCAGTATAAACTTCGATACCCAATCCATAATGAGCCTCCTCAAACTTTTCGTAATTACAAGAGATTGGATAGGGACAAATAAACGACATCAATAGAAACCGTGCTGCACGACTATGGCATCCCCTAGTACACATCTATCGAAATAGCCAAGAAACGCTTCACAACAGTACTTACCCTACGACGGGGTAAGTACAGTACTTCCCCGCCGGGTTCGTTTGTTACTTCAATCCAGCTTTCTCGCCCCATATTAATCGCAAAATTCAGCTGCGAAATCATCCCCGTAACTTGCTTACCACCATTGAACGAATCGCACAGATTCAAATCCTTAATGCAGAAATAGATGCAGATATGTGTGAGCTACAGACGAACCCATGGCGTGACGTGCTTAGAAACACCACTTCCGAACCTCACCAACAAAATAATGGGAACTCATTAGGAGCCTCAACATCAAAAACACAAACCACATAGACAAACATAAGGCCAGCACTCACACCATATCATCAGACCAACAACAAGTTGACATACTTAGCAAACCTTTGCAAACACCTACCACACCATCCGGACAATAGGAGGATACTCAAATTGTTCCACAAATTACAGATCGATCGCAAAATAAATTCTCCCTCTTCACCAGCCATAGCCATAGCCGCCATCCGCCAGACCAAAACCTCATCATCAACGGACCCAAATGGCATATTATACATTCACCTTATGCATCTAGGGCCGCACGCCATCGCGGCACTCACAGACATCTGTAACTTTTCTATTCTCAACGATTGGAAACAAAGGATAATCATACCCATCCTAGAACCCTACATTGCTCCGACATATCCAGCCTTATAAAAAATCATTTCTCTCCTCCCCAACCCCACGAAAATCTAGAGAGACTGGTTTTAAACAAAATTAATGCTCACTTTTCACTCAACCCCACACAACCCGGTTTCAGAACTCCACACTCTACAACCTCACTTCTCACCAACCTTACCGAAACCATCCATGAAGGCCTGAACGAAAACAAACCAGTTCAACGCGTCCTTGTATGCGCCAATTGTATTAGTAAGGCATTCGACTCAATTCCAAGACACGTCCTCGTAATCAAAATGCCCAACACACACATTCTGCCAAACTACATAAATTAACTTGTTAATTTCCTCTCCGGCAGACATGCACACAGTCTACAGTACCAAGCTATCCCGTACCCGCCACTTCATAAATGGTGTCTCACGGGGCTCTGTTTTCCCCTTCCTTTCGATGCCTCCATGCGCAATCATCCTATTCCAACAGAACCCAGCACCTTTATCACCTCATAGGCGGGCGTTCTCACAATAATCACACAACAACACAAACACGAGACCGCAGCTGCACACCTTCATTAGTACCTGAACTCTCTTGGAGTCTGGCTGCCGGAAAACAGAATGATAGTGTCCGCTAGCAATTCTTCCCAAAAATTATTAACACCAAACAACATTGAACATTTCATTCACCCTCACGTCCCGCTTAACAACACTCCCATACCCCACAGTCCCACTACCACATACCTTCTAGTAGCTTATGACACGGGGATGACATTCAATGAACACATAAACAACAACGGCACTAAAGCCAGACCATGACTGAACGTTTTCAGAGTACTTACCACAACCTCGATACGGCCACTCCAAGAAATCAGTTAAAACAATATGCAAATAATTCATTAGGCCCATTATTTCCTAGGCAAACCCTGCCTTTTCGTCGGACCTTACACTCGCACTCATCAACTCCCTACTAAGAATACAGTACACGGCCTTGCGCATCGCCACTGGCTGTACACATACCACACCATTTTCCATCTTTCACGAGAAAACCAAGGTCCTCCCTTTCAAATATCATCTTAAAATGAGAGTGACTCAATTTGTTAACAACATTTTATACCCGACGCATCCCTGTCACAACCTTTTGAACTTTCATCTAACCAGCATAAACCAATATACCACACCGGCAATACCCTACGTCATTCTCCACACAACCGTTCCCCGTCCTACATACAACATAACTATGCACAATCCGATACACACACACTTCACATCTCATGCCTTGGGTGAACACAGAGTCAACACGGTTCTACAGGGTCACCCGCCTGAGGTGGACGTGGAGGAGTTGTAGTAGCCCAGAACTGACCCGGATAGATCAGTGGCGGTTGAAGTGCGGGGACCACACGACTCTCCAGTCATACCAGCAGATATTGACCCTTCTGGTCTTCGTTTGCGATGCCGGAGTTCGAATGATACGGTCGAGCATTTCATGACGTCGTGCCCAGCCGTCGCGCGAGGCAGACTCGACCATAATATCACGTCGGTACGTGATTTGCGGGAACGCCCGAAAGGCAGCATCAATCCTTAGGGACGTTGACCTAATATAAGTGTCTGCACTTGCTGTAACACTCCCAACATGCACATGTCGGTGGGTTCCCGGGCTTCGGGCTGTGCGCTGGCAGTGGCTCCTCTATCGCAGGGGAATTGGGGTTGAGCAACACCAATAACAACAACAGCAACTCTGGATTAGACGGTTGGAGTGACACCCCAGCCTGTTCTAATGTCGTTTGATATTTGACTGACAAGAAACCCATTAGCTGGCACAGATTCTTCTGGTCGCCTTAATGCAGTTACATAGCATTTATCTAATTAAACACTGAATGATATCGGTCAGTCGCGGATTGGCCCTGCTCGAGAACAACCAGCGAAGAGCGAGGCTGGTGAGAAGCAGGAGCAGCCTCAAGATGCTACCGGTATGGTTTTTGATTGGGATGAGACTCACATTTGAGTTATAAGCTGCGTCAATGTCACCGCTTTAATATTTGTGTTAAGGAATCACAAATACATGATGCTCTTTCGCAGGTTGGAGAGAAGAAATCGTTAGCGCTGTTGCTGTTTATCATTTATCCTAATCCGTTTATATTGTAATATCAATACTGTATTATCGTTTAACATTGGAGAAGTAGACTTCACTCCTCGACGAGGAAAGTGAAAACTTGTGTCAATAACTGTGAACCAATAGAAAATTACCAATATAAAATTATACATCTATATTTATATA